>WSTZ01000796.1:0-10036 GCA_019632295.1 Tulasnella sp. 418
TTCATAAAATGCGAAATTGCGGTTTGAGCAATCGATCGTCTTGACCGAGTACAATGTATGCACCAACTTCTCCGCCCATCTCGAGTACAACCACTTTCATCTCCTTGCTGGTTTCTTTCTCCAATTGCTTGAGGCGGATAGCAGCATTCGGGTCTTTGAGAAGGCGAGGAGCATTGATTTCAGCCAACCGGGTTGGTCGTATTTCCAATATTAGTTACGGGTTACACCGCAATTCCGTTTTTAACTTTGATTCTCACGTTCGACAGAACCCTCACCCTGCGTATCATCCAGCTACCACGTTCCAGCTTGAATTGTCATGATAAAATCAAAGGAACGCTGCGCTGGATTTCGAAGTCAGAGTCCGACTTCTACTGACTGACAGCGCTACTGCTTACATATACTGTGAGTTGTGCTTGTGACGTCATCGTTACCCGTTAGCCCATTCAGAATCTACATTCCTAACTAGCGAGTAAGCACTGGTGACGCTCGAGCGACAGGCATGAAGTAACCCCAACGTTGTACAACGGAGAACGGAGAAGCATATGGGTCGAGTAATGTGTCACTCAACAGTCACAGCACCAAAGGCAGTTCCGTTTGAATCATCGTTGCCCCTTCCCCAGATCCAACCCGATGAACATCGCATTCCGTGTTGGTATGTGGATCACTGCAATACCGACTTTTCTTCGTTACGACGGGTACTTGTGATACCGAAGACTACAGAATGGGACGTCCAACGGGCTAGTTGTTTGTAAGTATCCAATGAAGTGGGTCCTAGGAGAATATTGATGCAACCTTGACAAATGTACGGACAGCCTTCAATACCATACTTATCACCAAATCATCCAGTTGCGCAGTTTCACGTTCTAATCAGCCATGATGACCCCTTATTTACGCGTCGCGTTCGACGGCTTTTGCATTCGGCTCTGAATTCTATGATACTCATACCAGAGCTCATATCAACCTGGGACCACATGGTGATGAAGAGCGACGTGGCGGATGGTGTTCGCTCACTTGCGGCGGGTTCATCAGAACTGGCGATGATGTTGGGGATTGGAGTGCTTCGGTTCCACCGAGCTACTCATTGCTGGGCCAAAGGGTTGACGGATTATCTATCAAGGTTGTTTGGCTGTTTGGCTCATTGAGTCATCTCATTTGTCCTTTGGCCTACTCTCGGAGCTGGAACCTCCTTATTTAAGGCCAACTCTTCGAGCCTCATCAGATCACGATAACCCACCATCATCGACTCACGATCTCATTATACCCCCTTCCTTACCTCCCTTCAGCCTCTCCTACTCGAACATTTACCAATACTTTCAGCAATTTCGGAATGTCGTTCCACTCAATTTCTTCCACCTACCCGGAACCGGCTACTTCCCCATCCCCAAGATCTTCTCCCATTCCACATGGGCCGATTCACGCCCCCCTAAGGCGCACATATGCCTTCTACATTCCAAGAAAGATCTCAGCCCCTGCAATTAGACTCACCCAATCAAATTCCATCACTTCAAAATCCAGGAGAACTAAAACAAGGAGATGCAAGGGTGGTCAACCTACCAGGAGCTCCTTGAGAGCATGGAAGAAAGCGCGGGATGACCGGGATGAAGAACTTCAAAGTGAGCTCGAGAAGACTATGGCACCACCTGCGAAGCGGAGGAAGATAAAAGAGGATTAGTGTTTCGTTGTTGCATCATCATCTGCTTTGACATTATATTTCGTTCTGCTTTTAGTTCAATAGTTTTTGTTGGATCTCGTCATTTTATCTTTTCAAGAATTCTTTTTGTTTGGCTGCTTTGTTTCTTTTTCTTTGCTTAACGCTTCCGGGTTTTGTTTCTCTTTTAGTTCACATCCTTACTTATCTCATGTCTCCCTTGTGCTATATCACATTCTCCTTCATTGTCCTCGCACCTTTCACCACTTATCTCAATCTGCATTAATTTTTTGTTGTCATCATCGGTCCCGAAAATCCCTAGTTCGAGCTTCTGGATTATGTAAGCCACGTGAGCGGCGTTGAAATCTAAACCGCGTGCCTTCATCACAGAATGCCGTCAACATCTGTGAACCCATCCGACGACATACAAACCAGTAGCAGAGCGATCAATTAATATACTATAGCATCTTTTCAATCAGGGTGTTGATGACAACAGCGGTCGACATCAGCCATTTGGACTTGACCAACAAGGTCGAATTCGGTGAACAGAGCAGCCAGGGCGGGTACTCGGATATCTTTCAAGGCACCTATTCCACGGATGACGGAGAAAAGCGACAGGTATTTAGCTTGAAGATCGTATGAGATCGAGAGAATCTGACGATTGCGTAGGTGGCTGTTAAAGCACTACGTGTGCAAGGATCTTCCGGCACGCCGGCGGCGAAAGATCGCCTTCTCAAGGTGATGCTTGGCCGCTCTACCAAATACTACCACATAGATCTCAACGTAATTATCTGTTCGATACTCAGCACTTTTATCGGGAGGTTCTGTTGTGGCAACGGTTTCGGCATCCGAGTATCACACCTCTATTAGGGTATATATTGCTATCCAATAAACCACCCGCCCTAGTCTCTCCCTGGTACATACATGGAAACATTCTCAGCTATCTTGAGCTGCATTCCGATGCCGATCGTAATGCCTTAGTGAGCCATCCATACCTCGTGTTGCAGATTACACTTGATTTGAACCGATACTCGTATTTAGGCTTTTGATGTCATCAAGGGATTAGAGTACCTCCACTCAATTCCTGTTGCACATGGCGATCTCAAGGCAGTTCGTAAATTTCCTTTTCCTTCTCCGATCATCTTTGACATCTTCCTTCTAGGAGAATGTACTAGTAGATGGTGATAAGCGCGCCAGTCTTTGTGACTTCGGAATGTCTCAATTTCTCGATGAAGCAAGTCAAATCGCGGGTTTCACAACCACAAACGCACACCTGGGAGGAACGGATCGTTATATGTGTCCTGAGCTACTTGAGGACATGCCCAAGACCACCGCAACAGATATTTGGGCACTGGGGTGCCTTGTTGTACAGGTGAATACCGAAATATGCGTTGCATATCATATGTGCTTAAATTAGGCAAGATCCTCGCAGATGCAATACCCTATCAGCATATTACTAGAAGACAGGCAGTTTTATCGGCGATAGTGCGAGGTGATCCCCCATCAACAAATCGGCCTGATGTGATCAGTCAATTGCAGTGGGACTGTATCAGTAAATGTTGGAGCATTATGCCAGGGGGACGTCCCCCAGTGTCCGAGTTGTGCTCGTATTTCCAACCTAAAAGCTCAAATGAAGTTGCTCTATCAGGCTTTATGGGACTCACTCGCGTAGAAAAGATGAACTACACCAAGCTTGGGGGCTTTGAAGAACTAAGTCATGATGGCAAGTATTTGGCCGCTTCTGATGGAAGCGAGAGAATAGATATATGGGAAGTTGATAAGCCGATTACGTTCCCATTCAAGTCACTAGTACCTCCAAACAATAGTTGGAGGGCAATACTAGGTTCGTGGAGTTCTCTGCCACAGTATTTTATGGTGGTGTATCAAGGTGCAGGTA
The DNA here is from genome assembly GCA_019632295.1 of Tulasnella sp. 418. Lineage (NCBI taxonomy): Eukaryota > Fungi > Basidiomycota > Agaricomycetes > Cantharellales > Tulasnellaceae > Tulasnella > Tulasnella sp. 418. The sequence continues at coordinate 3,546 of WSTZ01000796.1, forward strand.
TCGGTGTATGGGACGTCAAGGTATGTTCGCAACGATTCATAGAGCACCAGTCAGTCAATCTGACACTAGCGGACTTTTGAGGCTGGTACGATTGTACGCTTTTGTACCTGCAACATAAATCGGCCCGTACATTTTATTGGTCCAAGCATTTGTGCCTATAGAGGTTTCGTGCCGGAATTCCTACATATAATGGTTGGTCCAGCAATAACAGGGGGCCAGCTTCACTCGAAACATTGATTTATGTATCAGGATCTCGCAGATATGGCTAGAAGGTCTATCGAAGTGGGCGAGTTCACCGATTTTGCACTTACTCCCGACCTGCAGCGGATTGTATTGCTCAATGGTGCATCGTTGAAGGGTGAGTAAAGCATAATTTCTCAATACTATAACTCATAACCACCCTGTTTTCAGTGTACAATACCGATGGACAGTGCGAATTTGTCACTGATCGCAAACACCGAGTCGCCGCTACAGAAATTAGTATTAGTAAAGACGGACAACATTTATTGACCTCTTGTGACTCAGGGTTCTATCTCGTAGAGCCCCGGTGGGCATTTGGTCTATGGGAAATAACTATAGAGAATGGGAAGGCTGCGCTGTCTCATGTTCGGCAGTATTATTCTAGCCAGAAAATATACCTTGGTCATGCAAATCCCCAATTCGGGTATGTCGTCAATTATAAAACTGTTACCTAGGTTTCGCTTAATGCATATTCAATTTGATTCAGAGGTCCCCAGGAGGCGATGATTGTGGGAATGTGTGATGGTGCGTGCTTCTGACTCGCAAATGAGGATGATTATTAGAGCAGATGTCTTCGTCTCCAGGGGCTCTGTCTATCTGGGATCGCTATTCTGACCAACTTCTCCACTCGTCAAGCCTCGTTGACGGCTATGGCGATCCAGTCACTGGCCCTAGGTATCACATGATCTTCCGATGGAATACCACAGACCCCATAGATATGGTTCTTGATGTTGATGAACACGTTTTCCTTGGACTGCCCAGAGCCTGACATTTATGCCTGTCATTTCGATTTCAATATTACAGCTCAAGCAAGCTGCCGGATGTCCTCCAGTCCAAGATTAATCATGGTCCATTTATTTGGGACCATTTCATTCAATCAATAGTGTGTCTTAGTTTATTCGTGGCGTCCAACTGAAACCTCTCAATTTATCTTCAATGTATCCTAATAACAAGCTGAATGAGACGAAAACTAAGAAGTCTCTAATTGAGTTGGGGATATTACGAAGCTGTCGATTGACGGCCACAAATGATGTCGTGATCCAACAATCCTTCTCGGCTTCTTATATAAACCATTGTGTCATGTCAGATGCATGTAACATGCACCACAACTGATCCACGAGCAACGTCTCATCAAGGACGTTCGATGACTGGTCCAACAGAAGCCGAAGCAGAATTTGCGGATGGAAATGATCCAGGGAGCAATTGATAAGCCTATAATTATCATCGTCATATTCGCGTTCTTTAGGTCTTGCCTGTTTCTGGATTCCTGATTCTCTGATCTCATTCTCATACCATTGTCTCTCTGATGATTTCTCCCTCTATATTCAGCATGCTTCAGAAATCCGGTCCGGCAATCTACCCCGGTACAACGCTACTTAGCAAGGACGAGCAAATGAGAAGAGGTCTCTTCATTTGTGCACCCCTATCAAAAATGGCGATGGTGTTGGTAGTACCTGATAGAATACCAGGGTAGCAGCGGAGTGGACTGGACGGTATTTACACGCATCTGTGAACAGGGATAGAAAGCACCAGGGCCAGTAGTGACGTGTATACGAAGCTGTAATACAAAAGGTGAAGAACTAGTTATAGATTCGAAGCAAATATATAGACGGAGGGTCCAATGATGTCTCCATAGTACAAAGGTAAGAAGTGGAGGGACAGGGAATAGTGATATTCCAACAGCACCTTACCTCAGAAACCTGAATGGCATTTGTATCTTCGAGGCAAATATTGTAATCCCTTTGTTGGAATCAAAGCAATCGTATGGGCAGCGGATTTGGTGAAGAATGAAAGTATTACGGTTAAGCCAATATTAAGTACTCAGAGGACTAGACGAGAGTCTTTAGTGAGAGAAGAACTGATGTATTATATATAATACATACCTAGACGAGAGTCTTCAGTGAGATGAACTAAAGATTCTCAGTCCAGTAACGACAAGAATATAAGGAAAAAACATATAAGCGGAGAACGAATAAGAGTGTTTTGACATTAGGCATTGGGAACGGATCGAGGGAGTTAAGCGAGTTTGGTCATGTGACATGAAATTGGAAAAGAAGAGAAAAGAATAGAAACGAATAAGGAGATATTCCAACACCCTTCACATTCCTGCAACTCAAGTGGTGTAGGTCCAATGCTCAGAAATCTGCCGAGCCTTTGTTGCTAGCGGGATTGGTTACTACGTCACTGTGTCCCAGGGATATCGCACGCTGATTCGCCCGTACAGCTTGACAGTACTAGCTGCAATAGTTATTCGAGTGAGCACGGGGATAACAGATAATTGATGTGCTCACCTGTGATGGGGTCTCGAGATTACCAGCCCATGAGAATACATCAGAAAGATGAATGGATAGATGAAATCTAAAAAATCATATGCCGCTAGCAAGCTGCCGAATGACGATGAGACGCGGCCCCGGCCCACCCGGAGAGGTCTATCTACACCACCAAAATGGTAAAGAAAAACACATTAGAAAGACGTCACATCGGAGCACCTAATACGTTCTGTTTCATGAAAGGAGAAAATAAGGAGGTGGCGGGCAGGTGATACATTGCGCCGAAACAAATGGTCGACCACGACTTCGATTTGAACATCGGAGGCATTATTCGGTGGGATAGAAAGATCTGGGTTCATGATCTGCGTCGATGCGCATGTCAAGCCATGGAGACTGGAGTATCCTCTGCAACCGAGTACGAGGGGACTCTGGTGGTGGGACAGGGTTGTGGTTACGAACGATATCCCGCTGAGTCGGAACAGCGTTTGGGTTGTGATGGACTGCTGACAATGTATGGAGCTGGTTGAATAATTTGGGTGGTGCATCCGTATACGTCGCTGACGGTGGAGATGTCGCTTTAGCTTGGAGGTCTGATTGGGACGAGGCACGGATGAAACGGAAGGAGTCGAAGTAGCCCTTCACGATGGCGGTGCTCTAGGATGTATTAGATCAGTATCATAGGTTGAAAACACAAAATGTGGCATCATAGACGAAGAATAAGTCGCATTTCTAGGAGCATAATGCCATCCTTTGTGGTGGCATGATGACGGGCGATGAATACCCTGGTGGGTCACCGGAAAGTTTCATAGTTTTAAGCTTCGGCAACGCACTAAAAACTAAGTGAGAATTTAATCAACGCAATTGAGATACGGAGAAGAACTTACTCTTGATTCTTCTAGCCTCCTCTTGTTCGGCTTTCGCAGCGCGTTTGTCTTGATAGAGCAACTTGAGCTCGTTGTCTCATCCAGATGGTACCAAGCCATGGTATGAATCAAGAAAGTGACATTATGTAGACTCCTTTGTTGGACATTTGAGGAGCGAGGGAGAATGGAAGGAGTCAAGAACCCGCGTTGGAGGTATGGTGGCTGGGCGAGGCAGCGGATTACCAGGTAGGTTTGACCAGTCGAGAAGGAGTTCATTGAGTGCCCTGGGCTCAATAACAGCTCTAGAGAGGGTATGTGAACCCGTAGTTGAGGCCATAAAATGCGAAATTGCGGGTTGAGCATTCGATCGTCTTCACCACCAACAACGCATGCACCGACTTCCCCTCATTTCTCCTAGAACGGCTTTAATATCCCCTCTTGTATCTTGTTACAGTTGCTTTGAGACGAATGGTAGCACTCAGGTCTTTGAGGACGCGAGGAGCATTGATTTTCAGCCGACTGGCGTGGTTGTATTTCCAACAACAGGATCCGCCACAACAACCCCAATTCGGTTCGATTCTCACGTTCGACGGAACCCTTCTCGCCGTCATGTGCTATCCCCGCGAATACATTCCAACCTTATAATCGCCCCTCCCCCAATTGTCATGATAGAATGAAAGGAACATCGCGTTGAATATTGGGAATAGAGTTCGACTTCTACTGACATTCCCGTCCTTTGCAGATCTTGTGAGTCTGTCACTCGTTGTGTTTGTGACGTCATCTTGACCGGTCAGCCCATATCAAATCACATTTCGAAACCACTAGTGACGCTCTACCTACAGGCATACAGACGTTGTAAAACGGAGAATCGACACGCGTACCGGGTGAAACAAAACCGTGTCACTCAATAGTCACAGCACCGAAGTCGGTTCTGACTAGGCGAACCATCGTTACCCTTTCACTCCTGCATACCCGCTATACACTGCACTCCATTCTGAAAGGCGAAATCTGGCTATATCTATTTTCTTCATCAAGTCGGGTGCTTAGGAATTCATGCGACAGCTAACGAGGGATTTTGGATGGCCCATTGACGCGTTCGACGACTTTGCGTTCATCTCTGCAAATGATAACACCCGCACTTGAGCTCACATCAACTTTTGACAACACGGGGCATAGCGGAAGGCATTCGCTCCATTCTCACTTGCGGGAGTACGGGTCAGAAATGGCGGTGGTGTCGGGGATTTGTGTGTTTCGGTTCTCGGAGGTAGTCAGCGATAGGCCAAAAGGTTGGTGGATTGACCGTCAAGGTCATTTTTTGGTCGTTTGGCTTACTGAATCATCTCATTTGGCCTTTGGCCTACTCCCGGAGTTGCAAACGCCTTATTTAAGGCCATCTTTTCGAGCCTCATCAACTCACGACAACCTACCTCCTTTCGTCTACCCACCTCCACTTCCAACCCACCACTTAAAGTCCCCCAACCGACGCGTCAACGAAACCTTCCGAGGATACAGAATGTCATTCTACTCCGGGTCGTCCACTTACCCCGAACCTCCAACTTCCCCATCCCCCAGCAGAACATCTCCTACACCTGTTGGATTTATGCACGGACCTCTGAAGCGCACATATGCGTTCTACATCCCTAGAAAATCAGTACGCCCGACAGCAATCATCACTTCACATACTCGGAGATCCAGCGCTAGGAGATCTAAAGGAACCCAACCAGCAAAGACTTACCTCATAATAAAGAAGAAAGAGCTGGAGGAAAAGGGTGAAGAGCCTCAACACGAACCTGAGGAGACAATGGCGCCACCAGCGAAGAGGAGGAAGATAAAGAATTGATGGTCCTTTGTTGTTCATCATCCGCTTTCAGATCATCTTCCGCTCTGCTCCTCCTCTATCTTTTTGTTGGATCTCGTCACTTTATCTATTTCTCTTTCATGATTCCTTTCGTCATCTATTTGTTTGGGTGGTTTGTTCTTTTTGTTTGGTTATTGTGTCCGGGTTTCGTTTCTCATTTAGTTCACATCCTTATTTATCTCATGTCTCACTTTTACCATATCACATCCTCCGCCATTGTCTTTCTGACTTTCACCATATATCTCAATCTGAAACATTTTGTTTTCTTCATCGGTCTTTCCTGGCGTGAAATGAAAATCCCTGGCTCTCGATTATGTAAGCCACGTGAGGGTGTGATTTCAATCTCAACCGCGTGCTTTTCGCCGTCACATACCGCACATCTCTGATCTGTGAACCCATCCATCAACGGACTAACCAGTAGCAGAGCGATCATATACTATACTATAGCCCCATTAGATCAGGCCATTCATGACAACAGCGGTCGACATCGGCCATTTGGACTTGACCCACAAGGTCGAATTCGGTGAACAGAGCGGCCAGGGCGGGTACTCCGATATTTTCCAAGGCACCTATTCCGCGGATGACGGAGAAAGGCGGCAGGTGTTTAATTTCTGTATCGTATGAGATCGAAACAATCTGACGATTGAGTAGGTTGCTGTCAAAGCACTGCGTGTGCAAGGATCTTCCGGCACCCCGGCGGCCAAAGAGCGCCTCTTTAAGGTGATGCATGAGCGCTCTACATAACACTACCATCCAAATATTAACCCAATCTGCCGTTCTGTATCCAGCACTTTTATCGCGAGGTTCTGTTGTGGCAAAGGTTTCAGCATCCGAACATCGCTCCTCTATTGGGGTATATGTTACCGCCTAATAAACCACCTGCGCTGGTTTCTCCCTGGTACATACATGGAAACATTCTCATGTATCTCGAACTGCAGTCGGATGCCGATCGTAATGCCTTGGTGAGCCAACCATATTTAGTGTTGCTGATTACACTTGATTTGAACCGATGTCCGTATTTAGGCTTTCGATGTAATCAAGGGGTTAGAGTACCTCCATTTATTTCCAGTTGCACATGGCGATCTCAAGGGGGTTAGTGAGAATTAATCCTTTCTTTTTCCGATCATCTTTGACGTGTCCCTTCTAGGAAAACGTGCTAGTAGATGGTGATAAGCGCGCCAGCCTTTGGAATGTCTCAATTTCTCGATGAAGCAAGTCGAATCGCGGGTTTCACAACCACAAACGCACACCTAGGAGGAA
>WSTZ01000797.1:0-10020 GCA_019632295.1 Tulasnella sp. 418
ATAAACGCAGTGACGGCAGTCGGCATTCAACCGCCGGCACACCAGACATGACGATTTGTTCAGGGAGCTAACTCATGAAATCTGCGCATGGGGTGATGGCTTGATAATTCCTCCACCTTTTGGGACCCTACCATTCTTATCTTGGAGTTTGAGATCTCCTAAATAGTCCGAGATGATTTTTAGACGAATTGCGATAAACGAGAATCGAGATGGAATGCAAGATAATAGATGACGCCAGGAAACGAAGTCGGACTCGAGCAGGTTGTTGTATATACGTCTAGCGTGGCGAATACAATGACATTCGCAGTGGTTGACTTGGTGAGGGCAATGAATGATGTTCGGGAATAACAGGCAAATTTGATAAGGATGTTTGTAAGAAGCAAGTGGTGTACCCTTAGACAGAGTCGTTGTTCCTGGCCATTGCGTATCGGGTACACGGCAAACATTGAGCAATGTGGGACAAACATCTACGGATTTCCTTGTCGCAACCTCCACGGTCCCCTGAAACAAAGCTTTCCTAGTGGTTGATAGAGTCGTGAGTGTTCGCCTTCGACACGGGTCCCGAGCAAACCCTTATGGAAGGCCGACATCAGATGCTCGCGTGACGTTGCTTCTGTCCTTGGATCAAGCCCAGAAAGATCCCCGGCCAATCGTTCCTCTCAGATGCCTCCGTGGGGTTTTATTCGGTCTTGAGCCAAGGTTAGGGTGATCCTGGATAGAGATGTCACATTGTGACAGTGTTACTAGATCTGGCGTTTGGTCAACAAAAACTGAGGATTTGAACGCGTATTTCTAATGGAAAGCAACCAATAACATTGACAACAGCTATATCAATAATCAGAGTAAATAGAAAAGTTACTGGATAATAGGTACATGGGGGAGATTATACGTGATTAATTGACAAAACTTAGACCACATCAACTCATGAACATCACGGTGACCTGGAGATTCTGGATCCTCCTCGTTGCTTCCCATATCCTCGTCGTCGTCTTCGTCGTCGTCATCGTCATCGTCATCGTCGTCCAGTCGTTCCTCAGAGAGCCAGCTCTCAATGAATTGCCCCCTCAACGGAATCCGGCAATCCCATGTTGGCCATGAACCCACTGGGAACGCTGGATGGGCAGCAATGAAGGATATCCAAAATGCCTCGACGCCCCATGTCCATTGTTGCGATTCTCTATCACAAACATCATTGACAAGCCAATCTTGAATCCCCCCAGCCAATTTACTCCAACACGCGTGATTAGATGGATCAAAACCTTTGGAAAGCGGAAGGAATGGGACTGAATGTTGTGGTTCTGAGAGGTAGTACTGTTATTCGTTGGTGAAGGATAAGCGATGGTAGACAATGCACAACAAATGAACTCACAGGAGTATTCGTAAGGAGCAAGTCCTTTGGAGGCAACGTGGGCATTAGCTGGATAACGGGAGTAAGATCACCTGCAACATCTTCCGGTATCGATACGGATATTGTGAGAGGCTATATGGCTCGGTCGCTCAGTTGAAAACGTGCCAGACCGACCAGGAATTCCTCACTTACCACATGCTGCGCTGAAAGCCGTGCGGGTAAGCTACCAGTAAATGAGACGACAAGACTGATAGGCCCTAAGTCATATCGATTTGAGGTCGTGCGGCGCACGGTGCTTGGAAGAATGATGGAAGCAGCTGACATTGCAAAATGTTGGTTGGTGTTGAAACGAGGGTCGAAGTTCGTTCGATGATTTTTTCATTTCGACTTCCGACAGGCGTGAGCGTATACAAGCGGAGCTGAAATTAACTTAGAGAGTTTTTTGATTGTCAAGTTCCGCAACGCAACTCAGCCACATTGAAATGCCCAAAGAATGCAAAAAAACTGGTATAAAAGGTGACTACTCTTCTATAAATTGTCAGCTTTGTGCTGATTTCTCTCAGTATTTGCACGGAAGGGCACCACCGTTATGTGTCTAGTTTGCCCCGGAAAATTCGGCGGTACCAATCTCTCAACTACTCCATTAATCATCAAAACATGTCACATGAAGCAACATTGTGACACTCTCAAGCACAAGAGGGCACTTGCTGCGTTAATGCAAGGGGGAGAGCCTAATTTTCGCGTCTTGAGTAGCGGCGAAGTCGTTGCAGGGGGATCGCTTCCTCCTCAAGACGATGTTCCACGTCAGCCTGAAGATTCTCTATCAGGTCTAACGAGAACTGAAGCTCCGCTAATAGAGATGTCTCAGGATAACTCAGAGGAAGCGGCTTATGTCGAGGATGAAGGGCCCTCATTCGGATTTCAAGATGATTCTGTCATAACAAACTACCTCTCGCCTCAGCACTCGATAGATTTGCATGACGTAGAGATAGGTGCAGATACACAATCTCATCTCGATCTCGACTCTGAGCCAACAGAAAATCACTCAAGAGAAACGGATCTTTTCCAGGAATATTTAGAGAGCCTAGAGCGAGGAGAGACCCCGCGGACATGCCTCGTAGAGCCGGGCCCCGATGAGATCGACGTCTCCGGTCCTTCTGAAGAAAACGAAGAGTCCGACGACAATAAATCCGATTGTGCTGGCGAAGGTGAGACCTTCATAACCATCACGTTCCTCATGACTCACATGTAAGCTGATCCATGAACAGATGAATTTATCAACACTGTTCTAAATCAGAGGTCGTCAAGGTCTGGACCTTTTTCGGTCGACCCCAAGTGTCCGACATATCCATGGCCTTCAAGTGCGGTAAGGCTATCCATTATCGTAGAGCAGAACCAAGACATTGACCACATTATAGATGTTTCTAACAGATTTATTGTTCAATTCACCTCGACTTCGCTTTTCTGAAGCGCAGAAGCGTGCGATCCTGAGCTGGGCCAAGCAGCTACATGCAAAAGACGTGCCGACTTTAGGTGCTGTCAAGCAATTTCAAGAACACCTACGAAAAACGGTTGGATCCCCCATGGAGAAGTCAGTGTCCAATGATGGTGATATATTCTATCTCAATGACATCGGAAAAGCTATCGCAAAAGTCAGTGGTTCCAACATCTGTATGGGACTTCACATGTTACTTAATGTTTTGTTTAGGACTACGCAAATCCTATAGCACGCGCCGCGATGCAGCACTATCCAGAATACTGCGGAGGGAAGATGTCGCAGGTCTTTAACGGCACTAAAATGCTCGTCGATCTTCCCGACGACCTACTAACACCAACCGCTCGTGCTAATGGTCGAATCTTTTGGGTGAACGAGCTGCTACAATGCCAATCTGGCCGCTTTTTTATACCAACACGTTATATTCTGCATTCAAAGTCTCCAGATGATCAGGATAAACAATTAGTCGCTTTGGGTCACGATGTGGATCAAACAGAGGTCAGACTATCTAATTCCCCACAAGAAGTCTGACTCGTCACTCACATGTTGGCTCAGGCAGGGTTTTCCGTTCGGGAGGAACAGACATTTACACCGGTGTCAATGTTTTCACGCACCTACGATGAGATTCGGAATGACGGGAAAGAGTGGGGCAAAGGCTTTCAAGGTATGAGCATTACCTTCCGATTGTTCCTTTTATTGAAGTCCTTCTAATGCGCTATCAGCATCTTCCGAGTCATATGCGAAGAAAATGCCTCATTCCTTTCGCAAGGTGGCTGGAGACCGCATGGTTTACTCCGTTCCTCTGATTATCTTCATGGACGATGTCTCAGGAAACGTCTCAAAGCAGTGGAATAAGCATCATGCCGTTTACGTTTCCAACGCTAATCTTCCTCGTGAAGTATTCGAGAAAGAATTCTTTATACGCTTTGTGACGTCTTCACCACATGCACCTCCAATGGAACTTATGAGAGGTGTACAGAAATCAATCGAGTAAGTGCTGTAAACGTAAAATGCCCCCCGATATCACAATCACCAATAAATTCCCATTTCAGCAAGGCACTTGCCGAAGGTGTGCTTGCTTATGATTGCAAGCACGACGAAGAAGTCTACCTGCGATTATATGACCTATTCTTCCCAGGCGATAATCCAATGCAAGCAGAGGAGTGTAGTCACGCAGGCCTCAATTGCAATCACTTCTGCCGGACTTGTGACGTAGGTGGTACCAAGCAACATAAACAATCAGATGCAGGATATGGGCAATTGTTCAAGGTAGAGTCTTTGATTTCGCTATATGCATGAAGCAGGACATTTGCTCACCCACCATCAAGCCCGGGAAAATGCGTACACCGGATCAAACCGCCGCAACAATTGCTGAACAGATATCACTATCCAAACAATCAGGTGCTACTGACAAGATCAAGAAGTCTGTCACTGCAACGGGTATATCAGATGCGACCATCGCGCCCATTCTCGAATCTGTTACAAGCCTTGGCAAAGCACTGAGACGCCGAGGACCCGATAAGCAATCCAGTGTCACAAATGCGCAAGAGGCTGAAGAACTTCTGCAGAAGGAGCTTGACAAGAGAAAGACTAGCGAAGCAATAAATCCATTACTCAATGCGCCAGGTGGGTTCGTTCAACTACAGTGGTTCCCATGTCCAGTAATGTGATGTCCACTGACTGATGCATATATCTCACAGGGGTTGATATTCATCGTGATACTCCAACAGAAATCCTTCATACTGTACTGCTAGGTGTTGTCAAATACTTCTGGGGCCAGACAGTATGGCTACTCAAGAAGGAGAAGAAGGAATCACTTTTTCATACACGGCTGGCCTCGATTGATACTGATGGACTCAATATTCCCAAGATTCCGGCAGATTACATATGCAAGTATAGCGGGAGCCTGATCGGAAAACACTTCAAGAGTCTTGCGCAAGTCATGCCATTCCTTATATATGACTTAGTGCCCAAAAGTGTTCTAGACGCATGGACCATAATCGGACGCCTTGTCGTTCTTCTTTGGCACACATCCATTGGAGACACAGAAAAGTACCTGGTATGTAATAATATTCTCACCGAATGAACCTGTCTCGTTGGTTATTAATGCTCTCCTGTCGAAGAACGAACTCTCTACCACTATCCAGGATTTTATGCACATTAGTGCATGTTGTGCTCCGACGATTCTTATCACAAAGCCGAAGTTTCACTTCCTTGTGCACCTTCCTGAGTATATCCGACGATTCGGGCCTGCAATCGCTTTTTCAACAGAACGCTATGAGTCGTTTAATTCTGTTTTTCGATTGACTTGCATACATGGCAATAGGCAGGCCCCCAGTCGTGACACTTGTATGACATTTGCAATGTATGACATAATCAAGCATGTTGCGACTGGTGGATTTTGGTTTGATCAGAACACGGGACAATGGGTTCAAGCAGCAAATGAGATAGTAGGCTATGTTCAGGATCACCCCGAGCACTCACGCCTCCTGGGACTGCCGTCGGTTAACCGGAAAACTCCAGGTGAATTAATTATTTACTTCTCGTTTAATGTCAATTAACAGCCAAAATGCATGCAGGCACTGCGCGCCTTGCACTGACTTCTCTCAACGAGAGCGGCAAGCGGCAGCGTGTACCACCTGTGCACTGGAGTAAAACTCTCTATGCCCAAAGCAGGGGTGACTCAAGTACTTCTCAAGGTGGCACTTCATCCTCGGCAATACCAACCAATCTGAATATTCAAAATGTGACCGGCAATGGCTCAATGTTTCACAAGGCACACTCGTTTATCGCTAAAGAAGGAGATACCGTAGTGGTTGGAAGTCATGTAATTTATAGGAGAGCCGCCCAAGTACGTGTGAGTTGCTGCGCTTATTGGAGTATCAACTGCAATAATTACTTAACCAATAACAGTATGATATAGGTTGTGTCCTTGAGATCCTATCATCGGCAGATGTTCCCCATAAAGCGTTGCACATTACGATTCAACGATTTACATTTCTCAGAGAACGACATCCAATTCTCGACTTACCACGCCTTGATCGAACTGACAACAGGGATGTGACCTCTCCTAATGTAAGTTACACATTCCTCTCTAACTTCTAATACGATACTCACATATACGTTCAAAACAGGACATCGTTTGTGCAGTAAACCTACAGCATGATTGTATTTCATCTGGCTGTTCGGGATTCAGGCAGCAATACATCAGACAGGAGCGGTGTCTCACCGATAAAACATCCTCAGTAGTGGCGCATACAGCATCCAATCACTACATTCTCAACACAGGTTCACTACATAATTACAGCTTTATCCAATCTGTACTTCCGGATGACCTGCCTGGGCCAATATTCTCTCGCATACCAGAGGATAGCTTTCATGAAGTACGCACTAAAGCGGCCCACCAGGTTCGCCAGAGGTATCAAACCTCTGATGCCTGTGAACAAGAGTTGTCAAATGATTCAACAACTCTGGGTCACCATTTGACTGGTGGGGAAGCTCTGCCTGATGACCAAGCCCCTGTCTTTGAGCGTACATCAAGATCAAAGGGAAGGGGAAAGGGAAAGGGAAAACAAACCGTAAGGGAAAAGGAGAAGCAGCAGAGAAACAAGGATTTGACAAAGTCAAGTATTGAGAAGGGGAAGGAAGTCGAATGCATACCATCGACATCGGCTGTATCGGTTTGCGGAGATCGCAATGTCGATCAACCGCTCCCTCCACAGGCCTCTCATCCCATCACTACCCCTGCTTCTCAAACCCCAAGCACAGCGACACCTGCACTCCCCAACACCTCAGTTTCTCAACCATCCTCAGCTGCCTACTACTACTATGCCCCACCTGCCCAAGTTGCCTGGTCACACTACTACCCAGCTCAATACGTGGCTCAAATCAACCCCTATCCTCCTCTTCACCCAGGCCACCAGCCTTACTACCACCAAGGATCTGAACATTACAGAAGATGAAGGCATAAAGGAATTTTCAACTCTGTAATACCTCTTCAGTCATGATGAACAACGGAATCGAAAAACATCTTGGATTGATGACCCAGCCATGCCCCTTCCAGCATTCTCTGCATAACTAGTAATGCAGAAGTGCCATTCAATACCCGTTAGTTATGAGCAATGGAATCGTAAAAACAAATTCCATTCCTTGGCATTAGGTATGAGCAATGGAATCGTAAAAACAAATCCTATCCCTTGGCATTAGTTATGAGCAATGGAATCGTAAAAACAAATCCCATTCCTTGGCCTTAGGTATGAGCAATGGAATCGTAAAAAAAACTTATTGGCATTGATGATCCATCCAATGCCTCTTCCAGCACGCTCTGCATAACTAGTAATGTAGAAGTGTCATTCAATACCCGTTAGTTATGAGCAATGGAATCGTAAAAACAAATTCCATTCCTTGGCATTAGGTATGAGCAATGGAATCGTAAAAACAAATCCTATCCCTTGGCATTAGTTATGAGCAATGGAATCGTAAAAACAAATCCCATTCCTTGGCCTTAGGTATGAGCAATGGAATCGTAAAAAAAACTTATTGGCATTGATGATCCATCCAATGCCTCTTCCAGCACGCTCTGCATAACTAGTAATGTAGAAGTGTCATTCAATACCCGTTAGTTATGAGCAATGGAATCGTAAAAACAAATTCCATTCCTTGGCATTAGGTATGAGCAATGGAATCGTAAAAACAAATCACATCCCTTGGCATTAGTTATGAGCAATGGAATCGTAAAAACAAATCCTATCCCTTGGCATTAGGTATGAGCAATGGAATCGTAAAAAAACCTTATTGGCATTGATGATCCATCCAATGCCTCTTCTAGTGCATACTGCATCATTTTCTCTTTTGCAGATCATCAATCTCTGTTCCAATCAGGGAGGGGATGTGGGGTCCTGACGTCGAAAATAAATAGTAACAAACCAACTGCTTTTTTGGGGGTCGAACCTTCCATTTTCCAACATTTCAATCTTCAACATCCAAACTTTCGAGCCAATACCCGTTTTAAATTTCTCGACTGCTCATTTCATACACACATTCCTTCATCTTTTTCTATGGCTTCCCGAGGATTGACAGCATTACAGCGATTTCAGGCTAGTGAAGCAGCAATGCCCACTTCCAGTGCTCCTCAATCCACGCCGTCCCGACCCAATTCCATGGATACATCCTTTGACGATGATCCCTTTTCGGGCCCAACTCCCCCTTCTGGCACTGCCGATTCTTTGACTCCCTTCGGCACAGCCGATTCATTCTCTACATCCGGTTCATCCGTCGTTCCATCAAGCTTTGGTGGAACAAGAAGACCACGAGAGGCATCTTTAGACAGTGATGCACATAGACAAGGGCAAACTGCTAAAAGATTGATGACGTATGCAAAGAAGGTGTGTATGGACAACAATCTCCCGATCAACCGATTGGACTCATTCGTTGCGGTACGTGGTCTGTCTTGAAACAATTGATCATCTCTTTTCTCAACTTGCCTCTCCTCAACTCTGTTTCTCTTCCAGCTGGGCGATATCAGCCACATGTTATTGGACATCAAGGGTCACCTTTCTCGACTCGAAGTTGATCACAAAGTCAGCCACTCACAGAGGACGATCGAGTCTGCTGACTTCAAGGTAGGTGAACTGAATCCTTGATTTTTGCCGGTTGTCATCTGACATATTGATTTGCTTGTGAACATAACAGACAACTATCAAACCCACCGTGATGGCTTGTATCTTGAGTCCGTATATAACAAGCTATCTCGGTGAGTTACCTGGTAAGATTGTGGTGAGTTTAAGCAGTGGTTATAAGTGTTTACAGGTGATTCTATCGCTATCATGACAGGTGTATATGTCAAAGAATGTGGAAACGTTCGGGCTTTCCGAAACCACTTTCAACATTCCTGACCTAGTTACTAAGCTGCACTCTGTGGTTAGTGATATCCTCACCGAGTGTCGCTCCAGCATAAAGACAACGGTAATCACCTATATCAGTTACATCCTTAAAACTTGTCTGTGCTAATCTTTTGGGTGGCACTTCCAGCTTTATCAATCGATTATCGATGAGGAATGCATTAAGGAAGTTGCCCGTGGCCTAGCACCTCAATATATGACAGTAAACACAGCGCATTGGGCAAGACTTGCGTACCTTGTGAGTCATGACTTTCAGCAACTGTGCTATGTCTTCGCTTGAACCATGCCCACCTGTCTTTTAGCGGCAGACACTTATCGATTTTGACGGGATTATCCAGAAGACTCCAGGATCGACCGCAAACTCCACCAATCAAGCCGAAGGGGAAGAGGAGGAACCAGATTCCGAGATCACTACTTGGACAAAGGGCACACAGTTCTGGAATTTTGTGGACGTGCAACTTAAATTGGCTCGAAGCGAATACAATCATCTCTCACCAGCGAAACAGGCCGAGGAACTCGCTAACTCGAGGTATGTCTACCCGACTTCACGCGTAAAAATTACTGCTCTGACCATTCACTTCATCTCAGGTTCATGACCACAACTGTTGGAAACGATCTTAAGACATATACCAAGGTCGTGGAGAAAAAGAAAAAGAAAAGGGGATCCAACTTCAATTTCCCAGAGGTTTTTGCATGGCAATCCAGTATCGAAAACGCGCTTATCTGGTAAAAGTGGGGCAGGAAGCCAATTATCACATTATCTTAGATTTTGAATAATATACATCTTTGTTAATTGCACACGAATCTGTGATGAAGCATATTGCGTCGAGCTACAATTTAAGCTGGCAGACAGCCCTTCATCAACGCCTGCATAGCAGATATACCGCGGATTGAACAAGGCTGTTGTAAACCTTCATTATTCCTCGGAAGCGGAGACCATGTCAGCCCTGAGACAGATCCCCTCTCCAGCATCAAGGCATTGCCCTCCAAGAGGTCCTGGAGGGCTCTGCCTGACCTCTCAGAAGGTGTCCGCCTGACCTCTCAGAAGGTGTCCGCCAAGCCTCTTAGTGATTGGCCGATCCAAGCTTTTCAGGGAAGAGTGGCGCTATGCCAACGAAATAGGCTACGGAAACCTCGATTTGGGGCCGTGTGAAGGTTTTAGCCACCAGGGTTGATTGGAGGTTCTACAATGTTTGCCGTGTACGGCGAATAAACAAGTGAGATAGAACTCTGATTGAAAAGACGTAACCTGATTTCTCACAGTTTAGATTCGATGA
>WSTZ01000798.1:0-10012 GCA_019632295.1 Tulasnella sp. 418
ACCATAACGAAAACGACGATACGTAAGTACGATTCTGACGAATCAACGGAAAAGGATAATACAGCCTAATCAGCCAAATTGGGCACATTTTTCTGCAAGTGCAGAGATTCACCAAGCTGCTGTCCGCTTACATGCCTCGAATACACATGTAGCTTATCATATGACAGTAGTTATATACAGAAGTGTTCAGCGATGAAGAGCCCGCTTCAATTTAGCTGCCTCCTCCGCTAGGGTCTTTGTTCTCGCAGATATATCGTCGATAAGCTTTGGCATTTGGATGCGTTATGAGCTAGGATTTCTCGCTTGATCAAATGACATACCTCCTTCCTGCGCGATTTTGATTTTGATTTTGATTTTGACGAGCCGCCTGCCTTGTCGGGCTTCTGGTCATAACTACTTTCCTTCCGCTTTGGGACTGATGGTGCGCCGTCTGCTTTTTGTTTCCCCTTCGCACTGGTGTCGAATATTGAGGCCGGTACCGGGTCTTGCCTACTTTCATCCTGAGCCAAGTCAGCTTTTCTAGCCTCTTACAGCTATAGTTGTTATTGCACTTACCATTCTAGAAGAGGAACTATCAGCTAGAAGGTCTATAGGAGTGTGAGGGCGAGCATGGAGCGACTGAGTTTAAGTCGAATTAGAACCACGCAATGGTTAATATGATCAATGACATGTACTTACTATGCCGGTAGAATTTCCTTCGGAGCCATTGCCCGCCATCGTCTCCTTATCTGAGCTCGACGAGGTGGGCTGTTCACCAGACTCTGTGGACATTGTATAGGGTAGGCTAGTAACCAGCGACCGATTCTCAGTCGGAAAAGTCAAAGATGATTCACCGCCAGCAGGTGATATAAGCGGAGGTCCAAGAGCAGGAAGCGGAGATTTAATGCTAGAGATTGATACCGACCGCCGCAAGCTGTTTGCAGAACCTGGAGCAGAAGTGGAAGATTCGGCATATTGCAAATCTTCAGGGAACATATATTCGTCTATACGCTTTGGTCCGAAAAATCCAAGGATTAAGATTAAAAAGTACAGCTTGGAGGAAATTGAGTACCCACCAGTCCAGAATCATCATGCTTGCCCAAAAGCCGATCGCTGTCTGCTGGTAATTGAGGACTAGCAGCATGGAACTGCATGGAACTGTGGGTTTCATTCCTGTGCCCCTGCGTGAGCCCTGCTGAACGAGACGCCACTAATAGGTGGTCCGCTGATTTCAGGTGTCTAGTGCTTGGCTCATAGGTCTGAATGAGTCGTGCAAGTTCTATATCCTGTGTTTAAGTCAATACAAAGAAATGATTAATCCTCAGTCAAACCTACCGAAACGACCTTTCTGGGGGGGGGATCTCCCTTCTTTACTCGCGCTCCGATCGAATTATCCGAGAGAGGCTTCGGAGATGGGATACCCGGAATCGGAGAGCCAGCCTGGGGGATCGCTACATTGTTCTGACTCCCCGAATGCTCCTCAGAATTAGCATCTCGACCTTTCAACAGAATCCTTTCCTTTCGCTGCGGCGGATTGAGATCGGGGACGGAAAGAAACGTTTGACCGCTGGCGGCCGGGATTGCATGTCCAGAGGAAGAGCCTGTCACTTGTGACGGATTTGGGGTTGTAGATGCTGGAGGCTGGACTATTAACCATGGAACGGAAGGTGGTGCAGCATTATTAGATGAACTTGATATTGATAAATCTGGACCGCGATGGAGATTCTCTGGGAGGGGGTAGTATGTTGATGGGTAATTGGTTGAAACTTGAGTAGCAGAAGATGAGTATGATATGGCGTTAAACGGATACCCGAAGCCTCCAGGAGTAGCTGCTATATTACCGCTAATCGGCTGTCCTAAAAGATGGGGGTAGTAGGAGTAATATAGGTATGGGTGTTGCAATGTCGCGGGATATGGTACTCCAGTTGGTCTAGTTGACGTAGAGTTGTGTGAATCCTGGCCGGAGGATATGCTCCCGAGAGGAGTCTGAGCAACAGTCCCGAGCAATTGATTACTACCTGAAGTTGAAGGCTACTCATCGTCAACTGCTTGTTTCATCATATATGTTGTGTGTTCAAGATAGCCCGTACCTGATGCACAGATGACGTGGAGTCGTCATTCGCTACGTTATCACCCTACATTCATCAAGACGCCACTATCTGAGTGCCCTTCATCGAATTAGAGAAAATACATACGTACCACCCCCGAGGCGCCACTATCGGCTTGAAGACCCAGATTTTGTGAAATGTCTACGGCAGCTGCGATATTTTTCCGCACCTCCCCAGCATTTGAAGGGCTTCTATAATTCTTATTAGTGTCTGTTGGTTTGGTCTCGCTAGAAAACTTGAAGCGGGATAGGTGTTTCTATACATGTCGTCACAAAAATGAGGATCCGGATAGCTCCACCTACCTGAGATCCATCCGAACACTCTTCAATCTGATTTAGGGGATTCTTTTTAGTAAAAGCACTCGGATATCTGAAGCATAAACTGACCGGCTCGTCTGTCATAGATGCAAGAGACGACACAGCCTAAGGAATGACTCAGCGTCAAATTCACATCAAGAATCGAGCCGTTCACGCACGATTGCTTCGGCTAGGTTATTCTGAGGCAATGGCTTGGACCTTGCTTTTCCCGAGATCTGTGAGTTTTGAGTTCACTGTGTTTTCTTCACAACTCTCAACGAATTAATCGGACATACCTCTCTTGTGGATTTCAGCTCTGCGCCATCACCTTTTGCAGCCCTCTGTCCTTTCAAGTTTGAATTGACTACGGAAGCCGCTCTTGATAAATTAGACCTCCTCTTCGGAGCTTGTGGCGCTGACAGGGCAGGCGTAGCACTCCTAGGACGGAGCCTACGTGGAGAAACTTCAGATAGTAATGCACCAGTAGAAGTGCCAACCCCTGAGTTGGAAGAGCCGTGCACTTCGGGCAGTGGAGTTTCGAAGAGTTTATCGTCACCATCCACGAGCTATGCGCCTTGTTAATATGTGTTTGTATTAAACATTGACATATCTCACAATCAAACCGAGGGCAGAGGATGAACTGCCTGCTATCTCCTTGCTTGCTCTATGACGGGTGGTGGATATCAAGGTCTGATCCTATCGGGATGAGAACTCTATAAGTCTACAAAGTTTCCGAATATCACGATTCTTAGAAGGTACCTGCTTCCGCTTCCGCGAACGCGTGAGATATCCCGGATTGTGGGTGTTTCTTGTTGTGATATCAGGTGATTGATCTGAGGTCTCGTCTAGTAATTCCATCTAAAGAGTAAGTCGATATCAACATCTTTTATCATATTCCTGACCTAATTGAAGAGCTGCCTCTACCACATCCGCACTTGAAGGTGTGGTCCCAGTGTCGAATCCGTGCTGGGAAATAGGATCTCTGAGTAAACACACAGGAAGATATAAAGAATCGACCATTCACACACTCACCGAGTCATCATCTTCAGTGGTTGATATCGCAGGTTCAGCGCCAGTATTCGGTCGTGGCTGACTGGGGAGCGTGTCCTCCTTTTGTAATCTGGTCTTCTTTCTGCCGGACTATGAATGCAACAGGTCAATATCAGACCGACCTGTTTTTCATCATCTCGGGCTCACATGTGCTTTTACATTGGGTTCTGCTCTCCTTTTCAGACGACCTGGCTTCCTGCCATCTAAAGTTGTAGTGTTGGCAATTGTCTGTTGTTCCTGTAAGGGTTATAGCAATCAAACGCGCTCGAGTTCAAAAGAAACCTTGACTAACGGTCGTCGAGGCACTCTTTGCCGTTGAGTTAGATTGGAAACAGCGCAAAATGCCCGAGAGAGGATTCCAAACAACTCACCGGCATAGAAACATGACTCGACTTAGGTCCATGTGGCTGCTGTTGGTGGATGCCTCGCCGCGCAACCTCACATGCCTTAGCACAGTTGGAGCAGATCCCGGGCTCCTCCCCTTGACCAAGCGATTGTTGACAAAGCTCGCATGGGGAGACTGAACGACAGTCAACACATCGCATTGTTGTCTTCCCGCTTCGCGAGCCCCAGCCAAACCCCTCTCCAGGTGATACTATGTAGGCATCAGGTGGGCGATACCATTCACAAGATTGGCACTGTAAGGAGTCATCATCTGAGGAGTTGTTTTCGTTGTTGTTGTCTAAAGCTAATGAAATGTGGTAAAGAATTGGAGGTAACCTCACGATGAAGAACTACCTACCAGTAGTTGGGTCAGCCGTTTGCATTCGATCAGAAGTGGGGATATCGTTCCTCGCTGAAGGGAAAAGTCCCTATTCGCCAAACGAATAAATCACTTCCTTGACCTCATTGACCAAAAGCGCTGATTACCAAGCCAAAAATCTAGATCGTAGCAACGGTTGGTGATTGGATCGTAATGAAACACGTTTCGTTGTCAGACTTTGTGAAGTTGAATGTGGTTCCTGAACACATTTACCTGCTAATCATTGTTGGATTGCCGATTCCCACCCACAGCAACGCATTTCACGTTAGCTCGACTGAGCAACCGCTACTTTGAACAAGAAGTACATCAGCTTTGATATCGACTGGTTTTGAGGATGAAAGCCTTTAGTCTCAGCTATGTTCATTGAAAGAAATTTCGGTTCAGGGTAATTTTTTGTGATCGTGGGTAAGTTGAGTTTTTGGCAAGGCAGAAACAAACACGAGACAAAGTTGACAATTTGTTTACTAGAAAGGGCCAGCAAATCCCTTGATGATAGAAGCAAACAGGCGTTCCTATTGTATCAGATGAAAGGAATTGCATACGTTATGCGAGAGTTGCCGCGGCCCGACCCATTAGCCCGCGCCTGGGTCTGCCTAGTGTCGACCGTGGTCCTTCTATTGTTCTTCTTCGCGATCGTTCCATGTTTAGTTTTGCTCTCATTTGCACTGGGGTTGTTTCAGAGGCCCGAATTTTTACAGACCCGGACCTACTTACCACTAGTGCTCTTTGCTGCTGCGTCATCGTTGTTTCATTGTTTCATGTAAATTGGCGGAGCCATACCCCGGAAATATCCTTTCTCACCAGCGCATTGTTCTCTTTTCATTGTATGCTCCTTATGTCCATATGGATGAAATCGTTCAATAACCCGAACAACAAGCATAGGAAACAAAGGTAGAAAACAAGAAAGGGTGGACAACTCACCACCGAGTTTAGTCATGATTCGACTCTTGATAACACTGGAAAAATCCCGGTGCTGTTTTTCCTGGTACGAGAGAAAACAGTGCGGTCACTTGGAAGTTTTCTGAGTGTGTTTCTTATTATAAAACGATGACATTGATACTAATAACTTCTTCTTCGTTGAAAATGGATGGTATTCCATAGCCTACTAGATTCGTATACATCCTCAGCGATTAGAAAATTATGAGGTACCCCCACGTTCAGATATGATTTTCCGGGGTCATTGACATTGTTTGAGTGATATCCGAGTGATATCTGAGATTTACAGGATACTTCTAGCTGTGATATTCGACATTTACGTTGCGTCATTTACATTAACCGCTCCGCATCCGAGCGCCATCTCCGGTACCTCCGCTCTACTCTAAGCGAACATCATATCTAGCCTTATCCCGGCTAACTTGTCCTCTGTGGAACACTCCAGCAGTTAGGGCAGAAAATCTCAACCCTCGGCTAACTTTTCACCTAAATTTTAGTAGATCATGGCGAAATCAAGTGCTGGTTGCGCCTGCGTTGCCCAGCCAATCCATTCAAACTTCAAGCTGACTTTCAAGGTCATTCAAGAGCTTGTAGTACTGGGTCAGTCGTTGGGTCTTGAACGCTGGACGACATTGCGTGCGAGAAGGGGACTTAGAATCTTGCTTGGATTCAAAACTACAAGTCCGAAATCCGGAAGTTGATTCAGGCAGCTGTATAGTTCCTGCCTCGCTAAGTGTCTTTCTGGCAGAAAACTATTCAGACCTAAACTGACTTTCCGACCATCTCCGAGGCATATGTATTTGGAGGGGTCGCCGTTGCCACTGATGTTGAAACATGACGGTCAGCCGAGCGGGACGGATAGCACTAACAATGCAAATGAGCACCAAAAATGATAGATACGGTTTGAGAAATGAAAATTTCGCAAAACAATGCCAGATATGATAAGATATCAGCGCTTGAGGTTTTGAAAATGTCAAACAGCACCCAAAATGATAAGGTCTCATGGTAATGAATTTTGACAGAAGGAGACCCTCATAGAAAATCTCGAATTCTATTTTTCCAAGGGACGTGGGTTGATCGATCGCGATTGCCTTTATCGGTTTATCAATCATGATCAGTAAAGACGGAGTTATAATTTCAATTCCTGCCCCCTTAACATTTCAGATCGGACGGATCAGTTTCCTTCTTCACCACCACCACCATCCAGTCCAGCGAGAAGGAAGGGTTGATGATGATTGTTGGTGCCGGTCTCGCAGCTGCAGGAAGCACCTTTGTTGTGTACCCCTGGGTTGTCGGGATATAAGGCTGAATATGGTCGCTTGTCGTCTTGACTCCACTCTAGTGTGCCGTCAATGTAATAATTACTCTTGATGATTTCCACAAGTGATCACTGGGACATATCTCATCACTCCAGGAAGCACCTTGTTGTGTACCCCTGAGTTGTGTGGCAAGTCGTAACGTGCATATAACCATAAGACGAACTTACAAGGATTGCTCGGACATGAGTTGGTAGATTAGAAACAACTAATCAAATCACGTGACATGTATGCGCTGAAGCAAAAAGTAACTCAAACGGATTCTAACGCTGGCTTGTGACAAGGTCTCAAAGGCTTCAATACCCACTACTGCCTACAAAGATTGCAAAATCATTGCCGCTTTCATCTTACTTGTCATGGAGCGCATTTTCTACTGATTTTTTTCAACAATAAGGGGATATTGTTGAAAAGAGAAAACACACTCCATGCCAAGTAAGATGAAAGCAGCAATGATTTTGCAATCTTTGTAGGCAGTAGTGCGTATCTAGTTCTCGTCCTCCACATAAGATGTAATACTCGTGTTCTAATACAATGATTAGTATCTTCAGTATGTGCCGGTTGCGTGCATGACCCAGCAGGCTCCTCTCAGACAGTATTGCGTTCTAAGGTGAACCACCTGAAGGTACTTCAGAGAACCTTAATATCGTGCATTCTCTATCACGAAACTAAGGTATCTCACCTTCCAAGGCGTGGCGGAGCTCTCGCGCTGACCTACTGCATCTTCCCTCATCGCCAACGTCATCGATTACTCCAGAAGGAATCAACGAAGAACTTAGCCTTGCAAGAAATATATGCATCGTTCATTGAAACGTCGTTTACGATCTCGAACAGCTTGATCGACCTTGCTTTCAACATTCTCAACCCTCTCGACCACATTTTCTTACTTCAAGATATATTGGAACTGCTTTCAAAACTACCTTTTCGCTTCACTTCCGACTCTTACATTAATTCCCATTCGCACTCGAAACCACCACCACCATTTTTCACTAATCCGATGGAGTCTCCTTTCCCGCGAAGAAGCGTAATCACCATTTGCTACAGCCACTTGATACGGAATCATAGCCTCGAGCAACTTTATAGCCCAACCTACCGCTCCGATGAAAACGTTGTAAGTAAACACCGTATCAACGACAAAAAATCTACTTAACAAGTTTACAGTTATTCTTCGTACAATCCCTCGAAGCTCTATGGCCCAAAGCTGTTTGGGGAGCTGTACCTCCGAACACAGAAATCCACTTGTTGAGGTTGACGGTAAGATAAAAACACGGTCGTCGAAATTTATTCACTAACTCATTCATTTTCTTCAAGAATACATATCTTATCCTAGACGTTCTTTGCGACGTCTACGACCTGCATAGATTGTGGACACACTTCGAGGATGACTGGGGACGAGAGCGTCTGAATATATATCACGCCCCCATCGCGTTCGAGGTCCAAAAGGTTGTCTGGGACGAGATGTTACATGTCGCAAGAGACAAGATCGAAGAGGACTTCCGCGCGATTTACAATACTCTTCCAGAGAATGAACAGGAGCAATACGCCCATTACGCAGACGCGTTTGCTCACTGAAATCTCAGTCTATCCACTCTCTTTCTATCCAAGTACTCTCAGGCGTTTAGCTAAGGAGAGATAGCCTTTTCCTTTCCTTTCATCCTTTTCATCCTTTTTTTTCAATTTGCTTTAGAGAGTTGTTACAACCCGACTCTTCACTTCTCTTTCATGAGCCGTGGACATTCAGTTTACAATACGTGGAATGTGCTCAGTTGTTTTTGTAAAGCTCATAAAATCAATCTATCCACAATGCGTGAGGTCATCCGATTCGCCGTTACTGATTCACAACCAAACTTCAACTTGATCCCAAGAAAAAAACGCTAAGACGGTCATTTTCTTTTTCAGAACTGTAAGAACCTGGGTTCTTACTGGAGCATATCACGCTTACGCCCTAATCTCAGACTCCTTTATTACTATATAGAGGGGGGTACAAGACGTGGGCAGGTGATTGACTAAAAAGAAAATATCGCGGTGGAGCAAACATAGATAAATGGAAGGACCCCCCGGGTAGCCCGGTTCTCACAAGATGACATGATTCAAGTCGATGTCGATGAGGATGATGATGACGAGGAGGATGATGGTGGGAATTGATAGTCTATGGGAGCAGAATATATGGCTAGTCTGTCATGCGTAGATACTACGTTTTTTTCATCTTTGTAGCGATCATAATCCAACAAGAATTTATGTCTGCGCTTCGCTCCGGCCCGGAGGTGGTGGGCATGGCATCTTTTCTTTTATCAATCAGAAACAAAGTGACATACTATTACAGCAGAATATCTTTATAAGTAACATTTGTAGTACGAAGAGTACCTTCTGGCAGGCCATCACCAAAGCACAATGCCTTGATCTGACTCTTGAAGGCGCAGTATACAATTGGCCATGGCTAAAAGCGGGCACAGTCAAATCCACCGCTATTCGATCCATAGTCAACCCTTGGCAGCTGTTGAATGTTGTTGCATAGGCCTGAGCCAAAGGGAATTGCCGACGAACCAATGTGTGACCAGAAGCCAGCTGAACCTTATGAGGTATTCAAGGGATGGCTATGTCTTCTTCACTCTGAGCATCACCTGCCCCCGATTCCTTGAGCAGCTTTATTCTTATTAAGCGATGACCCAAGTCCACAACTTCACATCGAGTGTTCTTCACCAAGCCCCTACCTGTTGATAGGGAACGTAACAGGCGATATACCCACCCACCTTCACCTAAAGATTGTGTGGTGTTAAGCACCAAATGTTTGGCGGAATGAATCAACGTAAGAAGATGGGTCGTCGAATGAGCCTCGAGAAGGTTTAAGTCAGCGTAGTGTTAGAGCTCAGATGCGTCACATCGGAGAGTCGGAAGCATTGGAGCATCACCGGAAGCCGGGTACTCATCCGAGACACTTCAAAAAAGAGGAGAAACACTGGAAGCCTTGGTACTCCTTTCTTTGACACCTAAAAACACAAATGCGAGTGCAGATAAAAGAGCAGTCTAAGGAAAGTGGTTAAAACAGAAATAAACGCGGAAGCGGAATCATCGAAAAACAGACAAATTTGCACGACCAAATCACCCGAGAAAGAAAAACGGACTCAAACTCATAATCGATCGGAGGGACACGCAGGCGGAGCGGTAAGTAGGGCGCAATTGAGGAACTGGAACATGAGTAAAAAACTGGATCAGAGGAAAGATGATAACGTGACGAAAAAACCAAGAGTATATATAAAAGCAAAGGAATGAGTGAGAAAAAAAAGGGGGAAGAGGAGGCTGAACAAGCAAGTGTATTGAAAATGCCAATTTCACCGTATGGATAATAAGAAGGGTGATAAGAAGTAGTGATGCCGGGGTTCGGTTCGGTGCGGTTCGGAGCCCTTTTTGGCCGAACCCTGAACCGAACCAGCGGTTCGGTTCGCCTAAGGGTCTGAACCTTGGACCGAACCAGCCGAACTGGTTCAATAGGTTCGGTTCGGTTCGGTTCAGGTTTGAACCTATTGAACCAGCTTTTTCAGAGTAACATATGTTATTTGCTTAGAATTCATG
>WSTZ01000799.1:0-10000 GCA_019632295.1 Tulasnella sp. 418
TCTCCTGGACTTGAAACATTCCAAGAATACTGCGAATACATCAAAGGTTTGGCGCAGGAAGGCATAATCCATTGGCAAACGGAGTGGTACCGGCGTCTGAAATCTTCAAATGACAGTTCTTCACTGATATCAAAGGTCGAAGAGATTACCAAAAAGCTTGATAACATCCAAATGAGACTTGGTGAGCTGAGTGCAGCTGTTGGAACTACACATAGCCATCAGTCACATATTCAGCCAAGCTGCTTGGACCAAAACTCAAACTCAAACATCCTCTGGGAACCATGCTCTCCACTCACTTCAGTGGTTACAGAAGATGGTAGGAGTGTGGTTGCCACACCCAAAGGGCAACAGAGCAACCTTCCAAATGTTGAAGGTACGATGCTGATTGTCGTATCACGGTCAGATCAACGATAGCCCGCAAACAACTTACTTCAATTTTTTTATGTACAGCAGAAGCTCCGAACAATGAGGAATCAGAAATTACGTCTATGCCTATCCCTCAGCAATGGAGGGTGAGTAATGCGCCTTCCAACTTGACAGATGGACTCAATAATCCTCTATTTTTGCAGAAGCCATCGATTACCCTGAATAAGGAGAACTTCATTTCCATTGTCGATCAGGTACGTCTGTCTCCTATTTTGTTGGGAATTATAACTAATATCTTGAATCAAGGCATTGGACTATACCCTCAAGATTGGATCTGTTATCCCCCCAAATCAAAGGGCCGTTCTTAGCGCCACAATTTCCATCTATGATTTCTTGACACACCGTCGAAATAGAACTGAGAGCGCTACAGCCGTGTCGCCCCCTGACCAAAGTCCCGACATCCTTTGGTCTTGTGAGTTGGTTTACTGGGATTGTTCACCTTGCCTCAGACTCATCTTAGTCTCAAAAGCAATGGAAATGATTCACCGCAACCGTGCTACAAATGAGCCCCTACTTTTGCATCGATGCAAGGAGGATTGGAACAAGCTAATTGCCACGTATGATCGGCTCTTACTGAAATCAAGTTCGCGGCCTTACTCGTGGTTTAAGTGAAGCAGGATACTACCAGAGTAGCGAAATTGGGTTCGTGTGCCCGGAACAAGCTGCTGAGTCCAGCACCGTTTGGAAAACGTTTGATCGGCAACCGCAGGGTTCAAATCATTTGACTATGTCAGGTGCTTTCTGTAGCAAAGTGAGTTGAACGTTGCCTTCCTTCGGGCAATCGATTGAGATTTTCCAGACTTGGTGGGAGAGCTCTCGCCACAGTTATTGCGAAGTATTTTCCTCAGTCAATACAATACTGTTCATGACAATGTCTGGTTATCTCGCCGAGTATACCGGTGATCCAACGATCAAGTCAGAAGCAATCCGATCAGCCAAATGTATCAGAAAGCACATGCTGGATTCTATGACGCTATTGGCCAAGGTTTGTTATTTCGATGTAGAAAACTCCCGCGATAAGGGATATACGAGCATGTCCTGTTATCTTACTGGAATAGCCATCGAAGGATTCACTGTTTTAGCGGATGTCACCGGTAGTGATGATTGGAGAAAACTGTAAGTTTAACCACCCTGAGTGATCCATATATGTCTTCATATGGATGACCTGGACGCAGAGCTATATCCATGGCCGAAAATGCCATGACCTCAAGCTTGTGGCATGGGCCCGATGGAATTTTGTCAGTTGGTTCAGAAGGCAAATTGTATATTAACGATGGTCTCAATGCAATGAAAGGTACGATGCTCCTTGCTTCACGAGGATATACTAACCTGCTGTGAAACAGGTCTACTTGCCCGCGGATTACTTGCCCTATATCAACGTAACCCCACTAACAAGCCACTTCGTAATACGATTCGAAAGTACATAAATGTTCAGGTACGCTTTCATGCTCACCATGTTCTAAATGTAAATACTAAAGCAGCATCTGCGCCTAAAGTTCAATGCGCTCGTGGACCTTGCTTCTCGTGGAAATTCTTATGGTGTTGATTGGAGAGGACCGTTCGTTGGACCGTACGCCCATGGACAGTTGGCTGCTCTTGAGCTACTCGTCGCTGCTTTTGGGGTCAATTTCACATGAAATGAGAGCCAGACCGATATTAAAGGGTGGCGTCGTTGGAGGAATTTTATGTAATCGAGTGAAAGAAATGAAAAATTTCCAATCATCTGGTAACCACAAAAGCCTCGAGTGTAAACAGGGGGAGTTTATATTCCACGTGCTTGTCGTCGATCACGGATAGCCGTAATCTAATCGTCGAAAATAGCATCAAAAAGATAAATTGTGATAAGAAGCATCAGGGTAGAAGGGGGTGTGATGAATCGTGTGACATCGTGTGTGCGAAATACATGCAAAAAATGGATAAAAAATCAAGTAAAAGATATAACATAAGCACAACTGGCTCACGAAATTTTTTAGAGTAGCACTGCACCACCCATCATCGTCATCACGACTCCCAACACGGCGGTCATGAGGACTGTCCACTCTTCAAATACAGATCCCAGTTTAAACGCTGCGGAGCTTTCGGATGCGTCGGAAGAAGATGTAGTAGCCGATGAAGTAGGTGTCGGTCCTTGAGCTGTGCGAGTTGCGGGGTTGGCTGTTTCAGTTTGAAGGTCGGCTGGAGAAGGAACCCCGTTATATTGAGCTCTGATGATATCTGCAGCTTGTTCAGCGAGACCGTATGTGACGGCCATCAGATGTGCAGCGAATTCGATGGGGTATACTGAAGAATCGACGACTCGAACATTGGCTAGATTATGTGTATGAATAGTAAGCACAGATCGTCCAGTAAGGATGTGCAATCACGATCTGCACTCACGTAGATTATAAACCTTCAAGTTAGGATCAACGACACCTCCTTGATCAAGTGGTAACATTGCACATGTACAAGATGGATGATATTGCGAGCCTGCTTGATTTCTTAACCAGTTCTCCCAATCGGCGTCGGTCTGGACTGATGGACCTGGAGATGCTTCTTCGGTGACGTATCTGGAAAGAGGTTCAGTTTGACCGATCTTCCGCGCGAGCTTGAGACCTTCTCGAAGCGTGAATAGATCTGTAAAAGATTGCTGTAAGGCTCGACAAGCGCAATGGAATTAGATCGCTAGTCGTCACTTACCAGCTGGATGAGTAAGATACCGTGGATCAATAACAGGATAATCAAAAGAGTTATTGGTCCTGATCCATAGCCGTCCTTGACTGAATGGATGTTGAAGAGCAGCTTGGATGGCAAAACTCTGTGGTCCGCCTTCCGTCGTCCCCATCAACGAGAACAAAAACTCTAATTGTCCGACGGGTGTCATGATCATATCTGCGGTGGCTTGGTAGATGGCTTCGTATCCAGCTTTAACTGTGGGATAGTTTGCTCCTGGGTTCATATTGGGGTCATCGGAGAAAGTCGTTAAATTGGCTACAATTTGCTCGTGAAGTGTTTTGGCATTGTCTCCGAAAAGGTTCGTGACGTTCGCATAGGCAAGGGCGGAGTTGATGAATGACTGGAAGGGAGATACACTTCCATCTTGCTAGAAAATCAGTCCACAGTGGGTCGTATTCAATCCCTCAAATGAGTCAAGAATATTACCCACCGAATTCATGGTCCCAGAGTTATGAATAGTGGCGGCTGTATCAGCGGTGGTCTTGAAGACAACTTGGGCAAACTGATGAACACAGTAAGTAATCAGCCATCGAACATGAAACGGGCGGATGACGACTCACAATATGATCCTGAGCGTGTTGTCCAACACCCGGCAAATCCACCAACACAGGCACACCAGCAGCTTCCAATACATCTTTAGGTCCAACTCCAGATTGCATGAGAATGTTGGGACTTCCGACTGAACCTCCAGCTATCAAAACTTCCTTGTTGACTCGAACAGTTTGGCGTGGCGACCATCCATCTTGAGCGTATTCGACTGTTGTTGCACGGCCATTCTCGGTGATGAATCTTGTTACGGTGTAGTTGAAGAGAATGTGGAGGTTTGGACGTGGTGGGAGGTTGTCGATGTATGCGGAACGGGAATATGATCGATGATAGTTGGAGGGGTCGATAGAGGAAGGTGTGATGAATGCACCCCATCCATTACCTTGAGGAGGAATAGGTGAGTTGACGTCGAGCTTGAAGTCGATCTAGACGAAAACCTCACCTCCTTGTGCATCTGGAGAGGCAGGGATGCCAACATTGGGGAGAGTCTTGGTCCACTCTCCTACGATGGGGACGATGTATCCAGGATACGAATGTTGGAGCGGACCCGAAGTACCATGTGACGAAATATCAAACTGAATGTTACCAGCCGCTTGTACTTCGGAACTAGGTGGAGTAAAAGTCTCCGACTGGAGCAAAAGGATTAGGGTCATCCTGAAACAAAATTTCAGGGTTCAAACTGTCAAAAAGTACCAACCTTCTTCATCGCTTTGAACATGGAGTCCCATGTCCAGGCAGTAGCACCAGATTGACCATTTTGCATGTGTGACCATACATCTACTTCAAGTGCGCTGGGTCTGACCATGTAGAGTGCATTGACTATAGTTGAACCTCCAATGCCTTTACCCCGAGGCCATGGAAGATTTCGGTTTCCCAGTTGTGGTTGTGGTTCTGTGATGTACTGCCAATCATACTTTGTGCCGAGCAACCCATTGTAGAATGCCTCGCTTGGAACATCAATGCGTGTTCGTACATCATCTCCGGCTTCGCCGGCTTCAAGCACGAGCACTGTGGTGTTGGCATCCTCAGAGAGTCGTGATGCTAACACAAGTCCTGCTAATCCTCCACCTGAGAGATATTAGAGTAAGTATGTGGATTATGAGTGTAAAGTAGATTATCCTACCTGCGATGACAAAATCGTACGCAGCTGTTCAACAGTCGAAATTTCAAGCGATCAGGAACAAAATTTCTTGTTCATTCTTATTAACTCACGTTGTATCAGTTGAACAGGTATCCAATCTCGTTGTTGTTGCTGATGAGTTGGGACTGCATTTACTGTTGAGAGTAATAATACAGTAGCGAGGAGGAATTGGGCCATAAGTTAGCAATTGAAACTTTGGCTGTTTGTTTTGTACCAATAGTATTGTGGGAAACACCTCCGATCATGCCGTTGATTCGGCATTGCGCAGCTGCAGTACTTGGCGACAAGATCATCACCCACAAAATACACAGAGATCAAGTGATATCCATCTCATCGTCATCGACAAGATTAGTCTGCGAACAAAGGCTAGAAATAGAGTCGAACACGTGGCCATTATAAAAATATAACCGCGTTTGGTAGTATAGCGTCATAGTTCAGGGAAATGGAGAAGATATACAACGATAAGCAGCAGTCCTTTTGATATCGATTTTACCATACAAAAGCTCGTTCATTCAGCGGTTTGCCGGTCAATCCACCTACGAATGTCTTGCACATCTTGGCGCCAAGATTAGCCAAGGGCGCACTTAGCGGTCCCAAAAATCCGAACCTTCCCGTTTAGGTGACAGTAACAAGACCGACCAATTGTTGGTAGTCTGGTAAAAATGTGTATGCATCGTGGACGTTATCGATCAAACCTGCGTTTCAAGTTCATCTACCATCATGCCTACCCCAGAAGAAATCCCTCCATTCCATGAAGATCTTTCACCTAATGAAGCATCCAATTGGCTCAAGACCTTGGTGGCGACCACTGGAAGCTTCAGCGACTCCGGTATCTTTCGTCTCCTCTCGACAAAATTTGAAGATGGCACAGCCGCAAGGAAATGGTTTGACCAACTAGAAGCTGATGTCAAGCAAGCATGGCCAGCTTTTGAGCGCGAGTTCCGCACTCGATGGATCTCTATTCCGCTTCAAGAGGCCGAGAAGGAATCAGCATGGGATAAATTCTGCAACCACAAACTCACTTACGACATGCTATTTGTCGGAGATCGTCTGGATTTCGATGTTTGCGCCGCCATGATCGAGGTGTGGGTGGATGAACATCTCGCTCTAGCAGAAGCAACTCAACGGGGACAAGCCGATCTCCGTGAAACGACGTTTACCCTACTACCTCCCTTTATTCAGGCATTTCTCGGAGCAGAATATGACTATGATCGGTACTCTCCTACAGTCTTCTCTGATCTTTGTCAACAGATCGCAGATTTGACACCCAAATCTCTCAAATTTGTGTGGCTCTATCATCACAAGTACACCAAGAAAACATTGGAGGTCGACATCAAAGGAGTGGTGGAGAAAGTTGATAACCTTGTGAACATTCTCAGTCATCAGCTGTCCGGTGGAGGTTTGTCTTCTGTACCCGATTCAGGAGCAAAGGCAAACTCAGGAGGGAATGGAAGCGTTTCGAATTCATGGGAACCGTGTTCACCTCTGACGTCGGTAATATCCATCGATGAGCATTCCGAGAACACCGAGTCCCAAGAGGTCGCCACTCCCACTGCTGAGCAACTGCCTCTTCCAGACGTGGTTCATGGTGAGTAGAGATCGCAGCAAATAGCTATACATTGTTGATTTTGGACCGTGCACCGCGATTGCAACCTTGACTTACTTTCAGCAACTCCTCAACCTCCGAGTGGCTTCGTC
Organism: Tulasnella sp. 418; assembly: GCA_019632295.1. Lineage (NCBI taxonomy): Eukaryota > Fungi > Basidiomycota > Agaricomycetes > Cantharellales > Tulasnellaceae > Tulasnella > Tulasnella sp. 418. The sequence continues at coordinate 6,524 of WSTZ01000799.1, forward strand.
GCTCCACCTCATTGGAGGGTAATGTGTTTCATTGTTCTGGATCTTTTACGCGTTTGTACTGACCATCGTCTCAATAGAAACCACAAAACCTTCTCAAAAAGCAAGATCGCATTGCAATCGCGGATCGGGTCCGTTCATCTCTTTTATCTTCCGTGTCATAGCGCTTACTTCTCAAGACAGGCATTGAACTTCGTCTTGAGAATGGAATCGATGATCAAGGGAAATCAGGCAGCTGTTATGAACTCGGCATTCGCAATATTTGATCATCTGACAGCTCGTGAAAGCAGAGATCGAGATTCGAGAGCTCTGATCAACGACAGCAACAAACCAGAAACCTTCTGGTATTGTCGGTCGCGTCTATCATTACAATCTCAGTGCATCGGTGCTGACTAGACCTTTCGTTTTGTTTTGTGATTTTAGTGATGGAAATGATGTATCGATATCAGTCTTCAAAAGACCCCTTGACGTTGAATAAGTGCAAGGAGGAATGGCGAGAACATCTTCAAACGTATGTTATTATATTCAAACATGATTAATAATTGCTTCATTTATCTGACTCGACGAGTAGACCGGGTTACGACTATCAGGAACTCTGCTTCATGAGCTCGGATAGGTACTGGGCAGTAACCTCAAGTTCTCGTAACACCACTATGCTCTACAGGCGACAAACCGGTGAAGCTACGTATGCTGGTGGTATCGTTGAGGTGAGCAAGAAGACCTCATTTCAAAGCATCCGCATAGTAATTACGGGTTTCCAGACGTACAGCTATAAAAACGATGACTATAGGATTTTGTCCAGCCAGACGGTGCTATTCATGGCGCTTTCCAGTTATCTAGCTGAATTCACCAAGGATCCAGAGTTCCTCAAATATGCTATTCCATCTGCGACTTGCATTAAGGCGAACATGCTAGATTCCCACACGACTCTTGTGTCGGATTGGGTAATTGATGCATTTACAGCCACTTTTATAGAGGAAGGAGGAGTCTCTTGTGCCTTGACCGGAATTTGCATTGAAGGATTGAGTATCCTAGCGAGTGTGACTGGTGACGATACGTGGAGATCATTGTGAGTGACATTAATTGGGGATACAAGGTGCTTATATTTATTATCACTTCATTGCATTACAGAGCTCTTTCCATGGCTGAATCAGCCATGCAATCAAAGGCGTGGCATGGGAGAAATGGCGTACTTTCTATCGGTTCGGACAGCATCTCGTTTGAGAGCGATGTGATCAAGTCTCATAAAGGTGAGATTCGGAAATCTTGACACCATGTTTCAACATCTTCTGAAGAAGCCATCTCTGAGAACAGGGCTATTAAATCGAGGATTGCTGGTTGCCTATCAACGTAATCCGTCTAACATACATTTCCGCGACTTGGTCCGTAGCTATATCAATGTGCAGGTTGGTTATTTGTCCGATCATGATATGCGATAGACTGTCTGACTCCGATTGGTACCAGTACAATGCACTTTTGGACCTGTCTTCGGATGGAGACTCTTATGGTGTCAATTGGGCTGGTCCTTACACCGGGCCATACTCCCATGGACAGCTGGCCGCACTAGATACCCTGATTGCTGCCATCGGAGTGAACGAATAGTTGGTTGAAGCTCGTGAAGGTGTCAAGAGCTGGTTTCAGTGTTGGACCTCGTTTGATTAGAGGACGTTGACGATCAATTTTCACATCCTATTTGGAGAATAATGCGGTAGCACAGACTAGATTTGAATATCACGCATGTATTTTTCTCTGATTTCAACTATCAATTACTGGCGACAATCACATACTCAGTTGGTCTTTGGAACTTGTGCAACTAGCAAGCCCTCTCCGTTCGTAACAGCGTTGTGTCTGATGAGCTCTTGAATTTGCGCTGGAGTCGCCCCAGGTCCGCTTTGACTCATATATAAAGCAAAAATCCCTATGTGTGGGACACGAATAACAAAGTGAGATCAGCCATTAATACTGGATGAGAGTGAGCAACTTACCGGAAGCATGAGCTGTTGCCAGTGATGAACCGGACATGGTATATGTGGAATCAGGCCCACTGAATCCAGCAGAAGTTATATCAACCCCAGGGACCCAGATTTTGACAATTTCTCCAAAATTGGAGAAATCGGCACGGGTGTCACGTTGGTTAAGAACACCTACGACGTAGGCACCAGCTGCGCGAGCGGGTGACGTATTGATTGCATCGACACCTTCGTTCCCTGCTCCAACAATGACAGGCATGCCCATTTTATCAATCTAAGTCGACTCAGAAGTGAGAAGGGAGTGATCCATCAGTAATTCAGAGGTCTTAAACGCACGTTGTTAACCGCATGATCCAGGGCAACACTGGGAGAGCCATTGAGTCCCAGATTTATGACAGATGGTTTACCAATAGATCTGTGCTGAGAGACGACCCAGTCCAACCCACCGATAATGTTGGAAATGGAGCCATTACCATTGTCACCAAGGACACGGACTGAGATAGCTTCGGCTTTCTTAGCAACACCATATGTTTTTCCTATTATTGCGCCAGCTATATGTGTTCCATGTTGATAGACATCATTGAAACCCGGGAAAAATGTTCTTCCATTTCTAGCACGACCTTCGAATTCCGAGTGCCCAATGAAAATGCCCTAATAAACAACAGGCCATGAGCAACCAGCAGAGAAGGCAAGTTGTAACACGAGCAAACCACATACGGTGTCAAGAACATAAACGTTGACTACAATAATTTTCAGATCGCGAGCGACAGATAACAGATAGATGCACTATACCCACCTCCTTCTCCGCCAGAATCTGGGTAAGCATACTCGAAGGGGGGATTTGCCTGTCCTTCGTGACTAATTCGATGTAGATTCCATGTCGCATCCTCTTGGACCCTGGTGCCCTTCATGATCGCATCTTCGCAGATATACTCTACATCCTCACGATCTCTGAGGACATCTAGGACTTCTCCAGAGCATCTTACTACGAATCCATGGAATAACTACGACGGATATCTAGTCAGCTTAGCAAGGACCACGGGGTGAAAATTTGACGACAAACGTCGGACTCTTCAAAACTATGAGTGATGTCTAGTTGATCTGTATGTTCTGCGGAGCATTTGGCCATGAAATTCGATTTGACAGAATGGCTCTTGAGCTTCACCTAACGAAATGAACGTTAGACAATCTTCAGAGATTCACAGTGACAAACTTACGATGTACGATCCTTCTTCCTTTGGGCCATCACAGGTATGGAACGGAGCCTGTCGAAACGATCAGAGATCATGGCCAATTCTTGGGGAAGATTGCGGGCATACCTTGTAACTCATCTTTTGAAATACCTCCGGAGGCAAGGTACTGCCAGATGACCCGCTGACTTCACTACTTTATTTATATGCAAACAACAACCGCCGAAAAGCCATGACACCAATTCTTATCTCTTGTTCGTGGCGCCCAAAGTTGAAACTGCGACGTTCTGTTCCTAATAGAAGTCTATACTGAGGCTTGA
>WSTZ01000008.1:0-12356 GCA_019632295.1 Tulasnella sp. 418
GGAATCCTTGCACATGGTGGAAGGAAGCTTCCGCAGAACATTGATTGGAATGGCCTCTCTCCCGAGTATCCCAAGTTAGAACAGCTCGATATCTGGTTATCGAAGACTAATCCAACTCATCTGCTGCTAGCGACGCAGAAGATTAGCACTGTATCTACCCTGGGTATTCGGGGTAGCATGACTTCATACGAAGAAGAGACACTCAGAAAAACGGTTCAGTTCCTACAATTGATAAGGCAGCTCAACATATGCAGCTCATCTGTTGAAACTTTATGGACACGCGCCATTAACGCTCGTGTACTTACCATAATAGTCAAAGACATTTTCCCTAAGACAAAGACGGTTTACGTTTTTCCGGGCGACCTAGAAGCATCAGATATTATAAGGGGCGGTATACGACACCGAAACGAGGAAATAACACCCATTCTCCCCTGGAGTGAGGAGAAAGGATCTTGGTACCTAGAGGTACTGGATGAAAGACGGTCGAGGATTGAAACATGTTTCAAATCACTTACAGATGCTTAAACCTGCTATTCTGATTATGCGCTGTATAGTAGTGAATGGAATAATCAATTGTGTGATCATCTTCTTGAGCAATACTCTAATTGGTTTTTTTTTTCGTTGTCCTAGGGATTGGTATATTGAGAGCGTAAGTAACGGCCACCCTGAGACAGTCTTCGAGTATACTAGACTTGATAAACGATTGGGTGCATAATCACATACACTTCTACTGATCTCAGGCTCTAATTGCAGTGTGCACGATCTCGTCTTGAGCACGTGACTGTGTAGGTTTCCTCCCACAAACATCGGCTCAGCTTTCAAGCCCAGTGGCCACCGACATCAGCAGCGTCATGAAAGTCTCTTTAATCATTCCCACCGTACTTGCAGCACATGGCTATAGGAAGCAATCGTTGAGCCTATCTGGCTCGATTACAGCCTTTATTGTTGGGGTCCTCACGTTTTCGGCCCCTCTCAAGACATTCGGCATAACAATGATCGTGTTTTACCTCGTCTGCTCCAGAGCTACTAAGGTTGGAAAATCGATCAAGGAAAAGCTTGAGGACGGACATCATGAAGCTGGCAGGAGAGATGGTTACCAGGTATGTGCGACGATTTATCCACGTCAAAGTATGCTGTTTAAAGTTCTATTCGCGACGCATCAGGTCCTGTCCAACTCGTTAGCTGCGGTGATTGCAACCAGTATATGGGCCGCTTGCTTTACTTCCTCTTCCCTACATGCGACCATTGTCACGTTTTTGTTTGGAAACAATTACACCGGGTGGAACCAGTCTGTACCCGATTTTGACGGCTACGAATGGTGCGCAGTTGATCCTATCGTTGCCAAAGGATGGAGTCGAGCACTTGTGCTTACCGCTTTGGGGTACGTTAATATTTCATTAATTTCGGGATCATCTCTAATTTCTCGCTTCATCTCAGCCAATTTGCGTGCTGTTGCGGTGACACGTTGGCTTCGGAACTCGGCATCCTCTCAAAATCCCCGCCTGTTTTGATAACCAACTTCAAGCGCGTTCCCCCAGGAACAAACGGTGGTCTTTCAGCGATGGGTACGGCTGCGAGTGTGTTGGGAGGGACTATCGTTGGTTTGACAATGGCAGTAGCTTTGATCTTTGAAAATACCGCTTGCGTCGCAATGCTTCCCTCTCTCGGAAAATTGATTCTTCTAGGCGCCTTCGCAGGCGGATTGGGTTCATTGGTATGTTTTCATTCTGATTATGAATAGCTTCCAGGAGTCTCAGGTATAAGACACAGATCGATTCATTACTTGGAGCCACCGTGCAGCGAACACGCTATTCAACGAAGACCAAACTCATCCTCCAAGATCATCAAAAGCTTGCTGCTGGGAGCGAGACCGAAATCAAGGTTATTAGTGGCCTGAACTTACTAACGAACAATCAGGTAAGGAGAATAAATTTCAAATTATGAATTGGCAGGTAGTGACGAGTCAAAAGGTCAATGTCGTATCTTCTATCTTAACTGCCTTATTGTTGGGATGGTGTTTTTAAGACGCGCACATAATATTAGATTGTTGGGGCAACGGTTCATTCAAACGGCATAGCTTATCAGAACTACTGTGTTTGCGCTCCATATCCTCTGAGCTTCTCCGCAAACGCCCACTCAGTTGGCGATTCGCGGGATTCAGAAATTGAAACACCCTTTTCTGTGACTACAGCGACTTGATACTATAAAGGATAGAATTAGAACATCCATTCCAGGAAAGTGGGGGATAAATGCAAACCTTGTTTAAGCTTCGAGCGTCGCGATAGAAGAGCACTCTCATGGACTCCTCAATGATTTTAACACCCTCTTCTTCGGTAAGCTTGTTCTCTCGACCTTCAACAGCCTTTCTTAGGAGAGGTTGCGCGATGTAAGCACCATATCCAGTTGCGAGCGTGGAGGCGGTATATGTCGTGCCCAGAAGATCAACATATCCTAGGAAGCTGGATCGCATGACCATCAGTACAATATTTGATATCATTGAGACATTATTCACCTTTTCCCATCTTTGAACCCTCCTACAAGTAACGAATTCCATAAGGGGTTCATCTGGGATCTTCTACCGTACATAACCCTGCTGAGATATTCGTATATTTCTGCGGGTCCTAGCTTGTGTCCATCATCTGAGGTGAATTCGGAGATGCTGATAACAGGATACATTGATAAACATGGAACAATATTATAAGACTCCCTCACTCACATCAAGTTGTCTAACTCATGCTGTATGTACTGAAAATCGCTCATATCACCTCCCGCACCGATGACAGTATGGGATCCGACAGGATGAAGACGCTGAATATCCTTGAAACGCGCCAGGGAGCCATATGACGCTACATGCAAGTATATTTAGTAGTCGTTTGTGTCAATGGAGGAAACACCATACCTAGATTATCGGCAGCAAGGATAACACCATCTTTGAATTTGATTGCAAGAACACTGGTACCTGTCACGATTGGTTGCCTATATGCGTCTGGATGAGTCTCTCTCCATCCCCAACGCTGGATACATCTGTCTTACCTTGTACGCTGCACAGCGGAATCGAATGCATCTCGCGCATTGTCCTGGCGAACGTGGAGAGGATATGTATTGTAGAGATCTACACCATCGTAGCGCTAAGAAGGAAGAGTTAGATATCTTGGTTGATGATACACCATATATATCTCACTGGTCTACCCCAGTTGGTCGGAAAGTGATCCATTATAGAGAGTAAATGTGGTAGTAGATTGCAGAACTGACTGAACGCGTAACATTGGACGCGTCACCCTTACACCTCCGTGTGATAATATCAAAGAGACCGCACTCCAGCTATCCACTCGGCTCCGGCATTCGATAGCTTGGCTTCGGCATATCGATGTGGATAGACTTGATTCCGTTATCGGAAGCCCTTGGATATTCCAACCCAACAACCTAACTCCACGCGTCAAGAACTGCCAAGAAGCCACAAGACTTGATAAAAGCGTGGTGAAGAGCATATTTTTACGGTAATTCCAGAGTTTATTCCGCACTTGAGGTCTGAGTACGTGTAACATCATACCCAGATTGGTCTGCAACGTGCTGAAATTTTACTCAATCCGTATCCAAATTTCACCGCTGAACGTGTGTCATTTGTATCATTTGTATCATGAACGGATCATGCACCCTTCCCACCCCACAGTCGGAGATATTTTGCCGACTGACATAATTGGCTGACTCTCCCCAAGGTATATATACTACCAAACTGCGCTATGCTTCTCCAACTTGTTCTGAATTCATCACTTTAGCCCCGTCTCCTGCATAGGAGGAGACGACTTTCAAGAGCAATAATACTTCATCAGAGCGATGTTTCTACTCCTTCACCAAACCTCGACCAGCCTCAACAGAGCGTGCCAGCGCTCCTCTCTCGATCCCCCGAGCTTCTCACCTTTGAGCAAGTTGGGCAAGAGCTTCTAACTTCCCCGGAAGGACTCTCAGAGCACGAAGCAGCTACTAGGATTGAAAGATACGGTAGGAATGAACTTGGAGGTGAGTAGCAGAAGCTTCATGATCTGGCTACCCACGCTGACCGATGATCCGCATGGTATCATAGATGATGGTGGTACCAGCGCTCTGAGGATTCTAGTGAAGCAGATAGTCAATGCGATGATGCTTGTACGTATAATATTTTCTGCTTATGATCTAAATCGCAACCTAATATTTCTTCACCTTCAGGTTCTTATTCTTGCTATGGCCGTTTCTTTCTCGATTAAAGATTGGATTGCCAGCGGCGTTGTGGCCGCTGTTGTCGCTATCAATATTATCGTCGGATTTTTCCAAGAATACGCAGCGGAGAAGACCATGGAGTCTCTTCGCTCCCTGTCCTCCCCTACCGCAAGTGTTATAAGACATGGAACAACTAAAGTAGTCCCCACAGCTGAAATCGTTCCAGTGAGTATATTTCATATTCTTGAGCATCTTCGTGAATGCTAAAAGCATCTTAGGGTGATGTCATAGAGCTTCGTGTTGGCGACACCATACCCGCAGATCTCCGTCTGTTTGAAGTTAGTTGACTCAAATCTCGCCATTTCTTCCTCATGCTCATCATGTTCATTTTTAGTGCATGAATTTTGAGGCAGACGAGGCTCTTCTCACCGGTGAATCGCTACCAGTTTCCAAGGATGCCAACATTATTTTCAAGGAAGCTGATCAGGCTGGCGTTGGCGACCGCATCAACATGGCTTACTCAAGTTCTGTAGTCACCAAAGGCCGTGCCAAAGGTAAGCAGCACTTCGTCCTTTCCATGTTGTGGCCCCGCTTACCACTCTTGCGTGATATCAAAAAGGTTATGTTATTGGCACTGGAATGACCACCGAAATAGGACGCATCGCCCAATCACTTCAAGGACGGAAGTCCCGTGTCCGTAAGCCTGTCGCCAAAGAAAGTGGTCACATTCCGTGGCACGCTTACATTAGAGCGGGAGGTGGAACTGTGAAGGATCATGTGTTCAAGTTCCTTGGCCTCAACGTAGGAACTCCACTTCAGCGCAAGCTCTCTAAATTAGCACTATTCTTGTTTGCGATCGCCGTGATCTTCGCTATAGTCGTACTGGGCGCAAACAAGTTTAGCAACAACTCAGATGTCATCATCTACGCTGTCGCCACTGGTCTTAGTATGATCCCAGCCTCCTTGGTGGTGGTGTTGACGATCACGATGAGCATGGGTAAGCTCCCTCCTCTCGAATAATTCCGTTTCACATCTAACTTCGACATTGTTTAGGCACCAAGCGTATGGTCAAACGAAATGTCATTGTTCGGCAAATGAATGCATTGGAGAGCCTGGGAGGAATCACGAACATCTGTTCTGACAAGACTGGTACTATCACCCAAGGCAAGATGGTTGTCAAGCGCGCTTGGATTCCCGCATCAGGGACCTACACGGTTGAAAATATCTCAGAACCATTCAATCCCACCAGCAGCCAGGTCACATTTGCATCTATTTCGCCTGCTGCTTCCGAGTCGATGGAGCATCCACCCAAACCAATACCGTTCAACATCTCTGAACACAGCAGTCGTCATCCGGTTCAGTCATTCTTACATGCCGCTTCGCTATGCAACCTTGCTACTGTCCACCAGAATGAAGAAGGCGAGTGGATTGTACGAGGCGATCCTACCGAAATTGGGATCCAAGTCTTCGTCTCGAGATTCGACTACTCCAGGGAACATCTTATGACCCAGTCAAATAATACTGGATCGACTTGGTCTCAAGTTGCAGAGTTTCCGTTTGATTCAGATGTCAAGCGAATGTCGGTCATATTCCGCAAAAAGGATGAAAAGCAGCACTCCGAGGTTGCATTCTTGAAGGGTGCAGTCGAAAGAGTCTTGGAAGCTTGCATCCTCATGAAAACCGAAGAAGGCGATGTCGAGTTTACGGAGGAGAGGAGGGAAAAAGTGCTGGAGAATATGGAAGCTCTCGCTGCCGAGGGCCTTCGTGTTCTGGCCATTGCATCTCGTCCATGGAAAGAGATCGTTGATGACTGGCGCGATTACCCAAGAGCGAACGTAGAGAAGGATATGGTACTTCTTGGCCTCATCGGTCTATATGACCCCCCTCGACCAGAATCCCTTCGTATGTTGCATCTTTACTCCCCGCTACTGGATATCAACTAAACTATTTAACCTTGTAGCTTCAATCAAAAAGTGTCATCGCGCTGGCATTACTGTTCACATGCTTACAGGAGATCACAAAGCTACGGCTCAGGCCATTGCTCAGCAAGTGGGGATCCTTCCGAAAGCACTTTACAAGATTTCTCCCGCCCTCCTCAGAGCTGTGATAATGACTGCCACTGAGTTCGATCGACTCAGCGACGAGGAAGTTGATGAACTGCCGATTTTACCTCTTGTCATCGCCCGATGTGCGCCTCAGACCAAAGTCAGGATGGTTAACGCTCTTCATCGGAGAAAATGCTTCGTAGCAATGACTGGCGATGGTGTCAATGACTCCCCAAGTTTGAAGCAAGCTGACGTTGGAATCGCAATGGGAACTGGAAGCGATGTGGCCAAGAGTGCAGCTGATATCGTCTTGACGGATGACAATTTCGCATCCATCTTGAATGCCATCGAGGAGGGTCGCAGGTATGTTTTATCAACTCTATCCCTTGAGCCAGGACTTAATACTGCGGATCAGGATGTTCGACAATATCAAGAAATTTGTTCTCCATGTATTGGCAGAAAACATTGCACAAGCCTGCACTCTTCTCATCGGCCTGGCCTTCAAGGATAGCAGCGGGCTCTCCGTATTTCCCCTCGCCCCGGTTGAAATTCTTTGGATCATTCTCATCACATCAGGCCTTCCAGATATGGGCTTGGGAATGCTGGATGCTACCCCTGATGTGATGACTCGTCCTCCGCATGATGTGAGTCCATGCTGATAGATAACTGCTCGACAGCAACTCATAATTTTGTGACCAGCGTAAGCGTGGTGTATTTACCAACGAAGTACTTTTGGATATGGTAGTATATGGTCTTTGGATGAGTGCCCTTTGCCTGTCAAGTTTCGTCTTGGTTCTTTATGGCTTCGGAGGTGGAAATTTGGGTAAGGGTTGCAACAGCACCTTTAGCGAAGAATGTCGTACTGTCTACAGAGCGCGCGCGACCACCTTCACTTGTCTTACGTGGTTCGCCTTGTTCTTGGCATGGGAGATGATTGACTTGAGACGGTCTTTCTTCAGGTATGACGCTTATTGTCCGATCCTCATGTTCTTCCGTTCTGATGGTAGTTTTTGCAGAATGAAACCCAATAGCACCAAGTATTTCACCCAGTGGGCATATGATATATACAATGCGCGGTTCCTCTTTTGGGCAGTTATTGTTGGCTTCGTCACCATTTTCCCCATCATCTATATACCCACACTTAGCGACAAAGGTGAGAGATTAGTCATTCAACTCGCCCCATCCTATTCTGATCAACATCTACTATCTAGTCTTTGGACATACGTGGATTTCCTGGGAATGGGGTGTCGTCTTTGTTGAAGCATTCCTGTTCTTCCTTGGAGCAGAAGCGTGGAAGTTCGCAAAGAGAGTTTATTATCGGCATCACCTGAAGGATGAGATGGTACATGATCCAGAGGAAGATCTGGAGATGGGCGCATTTTCAAGATACACTACTATGGCCATGGCGACCATTGGTCTCAACGAGAAACATCTCGCCAGGATTCCTCAACAAACTGAATAAACCCAAAGAAAACCCAAAAAAAAGAACAATGAACCTTTCTTTTCTTTTTCTCTTTCATCAAATGTATATAGTGATCCGTGAATCTCAAGAGTCAACTGATAATTTCTTCGCTGTCGCCAACTTTATCCGATTATCTGAACAGTGAGCGCTACACGGTTTTGCCCGATTTGAAAGTACAAAAAGCGTATAGGCCAATAACACTTCAGATCCATCAGCTATCCTTAAAGATGAGAGGCCGATACACCTGATTATAAACGGGTTAATTCTACATACGTCTTCACTGATGTACGAACATTACCTTTTTTCCTCGTGTAACAACTTTGACAGGTAATTGGGTTGGTGGAACGCTTTCTTCGTCCTCCATATCCACATCAGCATTCGGATCCTGTTCCATCTCCGCGAGTTCCTCATTACCCACACCAGGTACGCTGGACCGGAGTGATTGTCTTCCAGATGATGTAGCGGTATGAGATTGTCGACTATCCTGCGCAGTAGATGAATCCCAATTGGGACTGTTCGGCCACTGCTCAGGCGGGTGTCCATCCTTGAATGAATTCGTGCTTTTACGTGCCGCCTTTGATTTGACTGGCGACGTAGTTAGCTCATCCTCCTCACCATCATAATTGAACATATCGTCCAGCTCGGCAGAGGTCATGTCTTCAATCTTGAGTCCTGATGCACGGATGATCTCCTGGTCTCGTTGAGACATCATCGGTGGAACAGTTGCCTGGGTGGAGGGCAGGAATAAGGGCATACGTCCCTGTGCACCGTCACGCCTCGAAGGAGAATAATTTTGTAATTCTTGTTCCACAGAATCACTCAAGGACCATGATGGGCTACCCGCAGCTGTCGGATGGGATCGCAGCTGGCTGGTTCGAGAAGTAGCTGAAGGTCTTGCAGATGATTTCACAGGTGTCCGAGATCCCGATGATCGTTCCTCCTCTGCTCGGCGAGAAGCCAACGAAGACGAAACAGAGGGATTAGGTTCAACAGTGACCACCTTCATGCTTTTTCTGTGTTCCATGGGCAGCTCTGGATCGCGTGGCCTCTTATTAGAAGCACTACTGATTGGAACTGCAGCAGGAGGCGGCGCGGATGGGCCACCTGGTACGGTTTTGGTAGCAATCACGAAGATGCTTTCATATGTGTCAGCATCGATGGTTATGCAAAGGGGTTCCGGGGCAACCGTGAACGATAGATTAAGCTGAAGGGAGAGAGATTCTGCAAGACCGGTGGCTGCCTGCTGAGGATTAGACAAGAAATTATGAATCAACTATGGACTTACAATGAACTCCCGAAGGTGGAAGGATAGGGATACGGGGGCATTGGGAATCTCGTACGAGTCAAATTCATCTGCCTGCATAGATATTGAAGTAGAAATATGGGCATCTATGGATTTCTGTTCAACGACGAATTGAATTTACTAAGATGATGATTTGCATACCAGAATTGCGATCTGCGAATCCTTTCGAGGTCTTTACGACAACTTCCGTAGCAGACCATGCCCACGCAAGCTGTACATCAGAGGATTTTACGCTTTTGCTTTTCGTTTTTGAGAAATGATCGACTAGATCCTTGACAGCCCTTGGACCGACAACCACGTGAGCTCTCAGAGGAGATGGTGGAATATGCGGGGCGACAAAAACTGGAGGTGCGTTGAGGGGAAGACGGTGGGTTTTGGTGATCTCGTATTTGCAATGCAAGCGAATGAGAAGGATAGATTGGGGCGAGCCGGAGGTCGAAGTTGAGCCTCCCGTTGCTTGAGGGGCGGAGCTAGATTGATGACCAGGAATGATTGAGAATTCGCATCGCTCGACCGTCTTTTCAAAAGAAGCTTTTGGTCTTAGAATGGACAATATAGACTGAGACGACATAATACAGTAAGTTATTTGGAGTTTGAGTTGATGTGCTGAAAACACTGACTTTTACTAGGACTTGTCCATCAACTCTCTCAATCTCCGTGACATCGTCTTCCGACATCCTGAAAGGATCCCCGACGCTGTATTTTTCAAAGAAATGGGGTAATAAGCGAAAACGCCCATATGCGGATTTGGATGAATTTGTCGAGGATAGTGAGAGATGGTCGGGCGTAGCATGTATATCAAGGTCGTCGCCATATTTTGATAACGCAACCAACGCCTTCGTGAATGCTATACCAACCTTTTGTGAGCGCAGGCAATTAAAGGAGATTGAATGAAAGTTCACACACGCTTTAATGCATGAGCTGCTAGAACCGCTTCCATCAGGTGTCGTAGTTCAAATTGGAACAGCTTCTATGGCGGTGACCGCGCGTGACACACTCCATTGCCCAGCAAACGAATAAATTGAATACATAGACTCTAGAATACCAACAATACAATAATATCTAGTAAAGGCCCTAATGTCCGCGAAGTCTTTCCAGCTCGTCATTAACGGAGAAACTAAGTCGTCGCTGGGTTTTGATTGCCTTCCGACCACCCGTTTGCCTTTGAGAAATGGGATAGCTATTATTAGTCCTCTGAAAAACCAACATATTGTATTACTCACTTTTGTTCTTGGCATACGTAGCTATCTGGGGCGCCTGCCCAATCATCCAAGATGTATTTACCACCCACATAATCTTTGGCATCATTATTCTTATCCATACCGAAGAGATCGATTGCCAGCTGTGTGTGTGATACACCGGCGTACGTAGTGACACAACGTGGATTTATCATTATCCGTGCAGGATTGTAGTCCGAGTTAGGTACGGACCATTGTGAAGCTGGTGCTTCAACTGGTGGAAGAACTTTGCTATCTTCTTCTGGCATGGCATCGAAGTCTGATCCCGCATTAGCATCTTCGTCTTCCTTGTGCTTGGGTTGCTGGCGTATTTCTCCGGCGATCGCTTCGGCCTTGGCATCTGCCTCAGCCTTGGCATCATCTCTCTTTTCCTTGTCTGGAGATGCCTGATCCTGTTGCTCTTGCACATTTCGAGGCTCTATGAGAGATATGCTGATAAGTCAAGACTCAAATGATTACGAGGATGTTGACCCACTAATGTTAGCGTTTTCCTGAGCTGGCCATACATTGGGCTGCTTGGATGAAGCCCAGTTTCTCGCTTGGTCTTTGGCTGCTTCCACCCAGAGATCGCGACAGAACCATGCTTGAGTAGAGTCCATACATACGCCTTCAGGATCCCATTGAGGAACAGGATCTGTATTACTAAGGTTATGGTAATTGGTCGCGTAACGATAAGAAATTCCCCGATAGTAGGATTGGGCGGGGTCCACGACGTGAGTGCCTGATTCGCAGCAAAAGACCTGGAAGGGCAAATGGGCAGCATAGCGAGCAGCGGCAACTTTTTCTCTCGGCGGTGCGGCAGATGGGTCGGACGATGAGCGAGAAAGACGGAACTGATCGCCTTCAATATCCCGTGTTCGCCAGCTGAACAACAAGTCGTTAAACTTGAATCCGAACACCCATAGACATGATATGAATACTCACCGGTCGGAAAAGATGAAGAAACCATTATGTTCTGCCCAATCCATTCCACACACCATTGCAGCTTCGTTAGCCTGACTGACTTTGATGGTTTCGAGGATATCGTTGGGGCAGGTGAATCCCTTGAGCCAAATTACTCGATAGAAGGTCAATCCCCTCTTCTCTTGTAATTCTCTCAGGGGTTCCAACGCAAGGTTTCGAGTGTAAGCCTCCTCCAATGGATAATATCCCGCTGCTGGATCCTCAGTCATGCCTGGAACCCGTCTTATCCGGAACGGAACACCCAAAAGGGTGAGCACGGCCTCACAAAGATCCAATAGCGTCGGAGTAGCATCTTGGGAGTCGTAGTCCAGCATACTGACGAACAAATTTTGGGTCCCTAACCGACGAGCTAATTGAACAATGACCGCCAACTGATCCACAAGGAAGTGGTCGGCTGAGTGGATTATAATTGCAACGTAATATAGATGGTTGGCAGAGACGAGATCGTCGTATGCGTCGTCCCTCTTGTTTTGGCCAAAAGGTCGATTGAGTGTTGGGCATGCGGCAGCGACCCATCCGTTGAGACTTAGCAGATCATCAATGGCGCCGCGAACGACTTGAGTGTCCACATGGGCAGTTTCCTTCGACGTGATGCTAGGAAAAGTGGGCTTCGTCAATAACCCGTACAAAAGACGCTAACATGATCACTCACAAGGGTTTCTGGAACTTCTCCCAATAGTGTCTAACTCCATTCCTCACCCAACCACCAAGTAGATCGTCCCTTTCATCCCGATTGATCCGTACTTGAAGGAATGGGTGTCTTTGCACATCTAGAGTCCTTTCGGCTCTTGTAACCCGCTCCAAAACGTTATGTTTTTTGATTTCATGCCGGGGTTCTGGAGAAGAGAAGAATAATGAACGAATGAATAAGAGGGTGCACAACCCGAGACCGACGCGTGTAAGCAGTCGCTTTTGACTGTAAGTGAGTGCAGGAGCCATCGTGGCAGGACGGTAAGGTACCCTAGTACGGTTAGTTCAAGATCAAATTATCGCGTTTTTCGCTGCTTGTTGCTGCTTGTCTACTCATTCACCACAAACAGGGCAAGCCACAGGTAAAAGGCACATCTATTGAATGAATTGGGAGTGTATTGCCATCTAATGCAAAATAATGGGGGAGGGGTGCACGAATATTACGAGAATATACATAAAAA
>WSTZ01000008.1:15913-31048 GCA_019632295.1 Tulasnella sp. 418
AACGCTTCATTCTTCTTCTCGACAGTCACAGAACCTAATAAAGATGACGCGGTCTTTATTCGGGCACGTACTCATTGCGAAAATGTCCCCTTACCGGAGTAAGTCATTCGATCCAGCTTCTGTACTCGTACTGAGCAATGTGCAGTGGTGGCACAGTTGACTTGGAAAAGGACTCGGTTCACATATTGCGCTACAGGACAATTGAGCAGATACTCTCGAGGAGACAAGTCGAGCTTGTGTAATAAATGCTGCATATGCCAATCTAGAAAATATCTAAGTATTCTAAGATGACCAACCGGATTCCCTTCTAGTAATACAACAATCCGCGGTATTATTTCAAGCTATCACCCAGGTTATGGACCGCATTTCGAAGGATCTCAGCGATTCGACTCCTCACTGCAGCTTCTGGATCCAGCGGATCGGCGAAGCTTGGTGTTCCCGCTTTCCTCCATTCTTGCAGGGCACCTTGCACCTCATGTGTAATCCCTGCTGGACTTCCGAATGAGACAGTAATTTTCTTTCCCAACTTGGGAAGAAACTTCAAATAGGTGCGATCTTCCGGCATCACATTGTCGAAGCCTTGAAGATACATCGGTATTATCACGGGCGGTTGCTCACTACGCAAGACCATCTGGGACCTACAACATAATGTAAGAGAAATAGTCGATTATGTTGCTGAAACGCAGTACTTACACTCCCCACTTGAACCGCATTAGTCCATCGCTGATTTTCATCCGAGGCTGATTGACTTTACCTTCAGGAAAGATATGAATCTGTGTCATGATAATAATGACTGTCGGCTTCATCCGGTTTGCTGAGGATCAAAACGTATTTACCCATTCCCCTTCGTTCAACTTCTCCACGGCCACTTCAAGCGCCTTTTGGTGTATTCCTGCTCCCCTGAAGGTTTCGATTACTTGTCCATTACGGAAGAATTGCGAAAGTATTCTGGCGCGATGTGATAAGTGTTTAGATATGACGAAGCCTCTGACGACGATTAACGTGCTTACGGGTTTGTAAACATGATGTCAGAGGCGCCTAAAGTCCACCGAGTAGTCCTTGTGTTGAAGTAATATCGCGATGGAAGTACAGCTGAGAATAAATCAGATTCTAGATCGACGTTCTTCGTAAAAGCGGGACAGACTCACCCCAAGCCAGAGGGTCATCCCAACTTTTCAATGTATATGTCTTAGCAATAAATTTCAGGAGAATTGTGAATCTTAGATCCTCACACGGAGATATGATTTGACACTGAACCATCGGATTCAGATGAGAATTAGCATGACATTCCAAGTACGTGGCAGAAAGAGAACATTACCAGTGATTATTCCACGACCTTTCCGGCTCTCTTCTTGTAAGGCGTTCATCAGTATTGGTAAACCATTAACTTCTACAGATGAGCATCCAAGCCTCGTAAACAGCTTTCCAAGAAGACCAATCGTTGCCACGGTAAGCATCCCGCCTACCAGACGGAGGAGGCAAGAGACACCCAGAGAGCAGTTTGGACTTTGGACACGTGGGAAACATGTAGGAGGGTCAAAGTCAACCCTGGGAATCAAGCGGCCGCTATGTCCGTGTACAACTCGGATGTGTCTGTTTTGGATGTGTTTATTTTGGTTATGTGTTATTCGCCGACCAGTCCTCAAAGTATGAACTCCAACTGTGACGAAATGGACTGCAATAGACTTCTTTCAAAGTTTTTTTTTATCTTAGCTTTTCCCATCTTTTCGAGCCCCCATTTCCCTTCTTCATTTATTCGTCGCCCGTGCTGACAGGTAAGAGGATTACTCCAGTGCTTGGATGCAGTGGCAGTTCATGGCTGACACTCCTTTTAGGCAATCCTAATCATGTCTTCGAGAAGGATGAGACGTGCTTCCTCACCCTCTTCTCCCCTCATGACCTCCCCCTGCGTCGATGAGGATGTTATCATAGACGCGTCGCCAAGCCCCGCTTCAAGAAAGTCACCACGCCCGAAGTCAGCGCAGGGTAGCGCAGGTCGATCATCGCGGCGGTCGTCCATTAGGCCTACTGCTGGTCACTACTCAGAGCAGCCATTTGAAGAAGAAGACCCTGTTAACCATCCGCGACGCCATCATGCACCTACCCCACCTCTACCTTCATTCTCGCTTCGTTCCCCATCAAATCGCAATATGACGTACCTGAGACACGATGAAGAAATCTGGGATAGTCCCATACAAGCATCTCCGCGTGCTTCATCACCTCGCACTCGATCACCTTCATCCAAAGGAGCAACAAAATCTGTGGAACCATATGCTCAAGCAGAGGAAAGCGATTCTCTGTTGACCCCAGCAGTTCGGCATCGCTCATCCTCCAAACAGGCCCACTACTCTTCTGGTCGCCCGCGATCTAGGTCCCAGTCTCGAGGCAGGCATGTTAGAGAAGTCGCTTCCTCCGAACAGAGTTCTGAATCCGACTTGGACTCTTTGAGAGGATTCGGGCAGACACTTGCGTCGAAGCTTCCTATGCCCAAAAACTCTCATGCAAAATTCTCGTCGCGTTCGTCGCGTTTTCCCGAAGAACAATCCGACGAGAATCGGATGTCACCTGTACTCGACAAACGAACTCACGTCTCACGTACCATGACTGGGACTGATACGCCCGGGTCTCCTGCAGTACCACAACGGCAGTTTCTCGTTCAGCCAACTTCACGTCCCAAGTCACGTTCTCGCTCCTCAACAAAGCCAAATTCATCTCAGAACTCCGAGCAGCCTCAGGTATACATGGCGTCCCCAAAGTTGCCCACTAAGGAGCCATATATTACATCTCCAGAGATGGATATACGAACGACTATCACACGTGACTCTCACCGGAGTGGGGTTCTATCGTCTCAGGATGGGGTTCTGCCATCAAGTACCAATTCCATGGAGGGCCAGGCCCTTCGCGCGCGTGAAGTCGCTAAGCCAGGGTACCTTCCAACTATGGGTAAATCATCTATTACTCGGAAGCAGGTGCCGCTGGACGAAATACCTGAGCCAAGTCGTCACTTTGATCGGTCTGATTTTCTCCTGGAATCGGAAGTGAAAAGCAATCGCCTCGAACTCTATAACGAAGAACAAGCAGGTCGCCATCGTATTCGCGGGAGAGAGACTCCAAGTACTCCTAACAACAGAGTTCAGGAGGATGAGCCACATCCTGTTGAACAGTCTCGGTCTCCGAAGCCTGAACCAACTCCGTCAAGCAAACAGACTCAGCTTGATGGGGGTTATAAGACTCCCAGAATGGCCCAGCCCTCCTCGGCACTGTCACAGAGAACTCCAAGGCCACGACATGATTCCGCAGAACCTTCAACTTTTCGTGGCAATGTCGAACGTCAAACGGCCAGCAACCCCCGTCCCATGCAAGATCTTATCTTCGCAGCGGATAGTCCACAGCGTCCGAATTCAGCTTCCAGGGCTGGGATTAAACAGGTGCAAGAACAGATCAAGAACACTGCGTTGGTCGGACTTGTAGACGGTCTCGGCCTAGGCATCGGCGTCCAACGGGATGGCGAGTACGATGGTTTAAAAAGCAAAAAGCAACATCGAAATCGAAGGGAAATGGTCAACATCCATCGATTCGATCTAGCAGATGGTAGAGATGAGCCCTCATCCGGATTTTATCGATCCTCTGAATCTCATTCATCTTTTGATTATGCACAACCTGAAACTAAAGCACCTCCTCCCACACCATCCTCAACAGCGTCCGAAATCAGCAACTTCTCTTGGCCGAAATATGGCTCGCACAAAGACTCCCCACGCCCGCGCGACGCCAATAGTGACTCCAGCGAGGTATACCCCCAGGGACATAGGAAGCAGGACGGAGACGATTGGCAATCATCCCATCCCGATCATGAAGAAAACTCGTCGCCAATACTCAGATCTGGCCTTGATCGGATGAATCATGGATACGTCAGCTCTCAAGCCTTTCCACAACAGTCAAAGGAAGGGAGGCTGGGTGCCAAAAGTGCAAGGAACTCGGTTTCACCAGCACTGCTTCTCGCGCTCCAGCAACCATCAGATCCTTCAAGGAGCAGAACTGTTCAGAAAGGGAATAGTTACTGGAGTAATGGCACTCAAAGTCCTCGAAGTTACAGTCCTATCAACGATTCCATTCAAAATGGGGAATCGTTGAATAGAGATGAAGTAAGCATCTCCACAGCCAGCCCATTATCCGCGAGACCACGCACCAGTGACCAGGCGCTACTGCCTGTCCCTCGGCCTACTATCGTCATTCAGCCGTCGACCTCGGTCTCTTCCTCCGATGATTTGCATCGCACGCTAAGCAGTAGCTCGCTTTCTTCGGTCTACTCACAACCGGAACTTGAAGAGCCTCAGGTCCGGTGGAGCGATTCCGAGCAAAAACCTCTTAACATCCTGGAATCCGGTGAACTACTTCATGGTCTCAAGATATCTGGAATAAATCAGCAAGAGAGTCGGCAATCGTATCAGATAGATGAAGCAAACCATTTCTCAGAACTATTCAACTCTAGAGATGTGCCGAGAAGCCCTCCAACTCCACAGGTGAAGGAAAGGTCTATACACGTTTTGGACCCCTCAACAGCGATCTTGAATGAGTCCACTGTCGTTATATCCCAGTGCAAAACCTGGCGATCGACTCTGCCACCTGATGCATATCATTCGCTCCTTGAAAAATATGGATCGTTTGAGATGCATCGGCAAGAGGTCATCTGGGAGCTTTGCAATACAGAACGACTCTTCGTGCAGAGCCTAAATGTTGTGCTCCGGCTGTTTGTGCAGCCGTTACGAACAAGGCACAAGAGATGGATTCCCGGGCTTCCTCAAGATGTTATGAAACTGTTCGATTGGTTAGACGACATCATCCAGCTACATTCACGGATTTCATCTGCCCTTCTCGAAGTGCGCTCAAAACAATATCCGGTTGTACTCCAGGTATCCGAGGCTCTCCGACCTTTTGTGTCACGGTTGGAACTCCATCAGCCGTATCTGGTGAAGCTAGAAAGCGTTTCACAGTTGATTGAGGAGATGACGCAAGACTCCAATAGCGATTTTGGGGAATTCATTCGCATGCAGTCAGCATCTCCTGATTGTGGATCGATGTCATTATCAAGTTTCCTGTTGAAACCGGTTCAGCGATTGATGAAGTATCCTCTATTCTTCAAGGTACGTATATGTCGGTGTTAAACGAGCGATTCTACTCTTTTAACCGGAAATTCCAATAGCAACTCTGGGATCTTACACCCCGTAATCACCCAGATTATCTGGCCACCTTCTCTCTGCTTCATTCCACCGACATAGTGATAAAGGTCATGAATGAAGTTAAGGCAAGAGAGGATGAGTACGACCTCGTAAAAAGCTTAGCGGAGCGAATCAAGGGATTGCCGGAAAACTTCCAGCTGGCTCGACGGGAACGGAGGCTGATAGCGCAGGGCTTGTTGCGCAGAGTGATGCTAACTGAAAAAGACCAGGTTTTGCTAGATGCCCCTTCATCCCCGATTCCTCCTCAAACATCATCCCCAGCTCCGACTTCCCCTCCTAATATACCAAGCCATTCTTACTCACCCAATATCTCAAAGTTGTTCCCTATTACCTCTCCAGGTTTTTTACAGACTCGATACAACACTCACGCCTTGGTCCTTTCACCTGACGTTGCACGTCCTGATTCCACGGCTTCAGATACAAGTCAACTTTCCGCGTCGTCGATGAACACCTACGGCAACCGGTCATCCGATGGAACACGCTCTACTACGTCCTCCGTTGCAATTCTATCTCCTTCTACCACTGACAACAGTATTCGGCCCGACTCTGTTGCTTCCTCAAATGCATCGTTTGAGCCTTCTGAAATGGCTGGCTCCAGTAAGCATCCTCAATATCAGGACCCGACCCGGCATCGAAATCGTTCTTCATCTTTGCGAGGGTCACTCAGGTCCAAGAGAGAATCTCAAGTGTATGCATTCATCTTCACGGATTTCGTTTTACTGGCTGCTCCTATCCCAGAGCGTAGCCTTCTTCGCAGTCCAAGAAGTGGGGAAAGCAAAGAATGCTGGAAAGTGTTGGAAGATGTCGGAATGTCAAGAGTCTTGGGTGTGACTGATTATTCGGGCCGCGCTAGTATGTTCGCATGCATCACCGATCTTAATGGTTACTAACTTGTTCTTCAAGATTTCGATCATTTACTGGCCGTTGATTTGCTCCCTATGGCCCCCGGTCAAGATACGGATCAAGCTCAGGTCACTACTGCTACACCCGTTTATCTTAGTCTGGCGGATCGTTCGAGTTCTCGGGCTCCATATGACCCAAACTACCTTCTGGAGGAAGCTAGAGACAAGTGGAAACACTCTTTCCAACGCTGCTACCAATATACACTCCGCTCTCTCTCGTTCCCGTCGACTTCATACAGGAAGCTAGCAGACGGGTCACACCTGGACCTGGACATCAGTGGTCGACAATCAGTCATCTCAATCTTGGCTTCTGGACTTCCACTGCCCAAAAGCCCTTCTCAGCAGTTGCTTGACGGCAAGCAGTATGATGATGTGGAGAGGGAAAGGGAGGAACGAGGCTGGTGGTCTGTCCAGTTTCATCAGGTTATGCTAGAAATGGAAAGAAGCGCAAGTTGGAGTGCAGATTGGTCGGGACAAAAATCCAAGCCACCTGTACATGCTCGACAACGGTTAGCACTGGAAACAAAGCGTCCCCTGAGTATCACTGGCCCTCGTCCACTTATACTTGGAAGTCAAGGTTCACCATTGCTGTCTGCGCAACCGGAAGAAAAGAAGAGTCTTCTTAGATCTTTCAGCAAGAAAGGCAGGAGCGGAAATTCGTGACAACGCTCGAATAGATGGTATTGATTGGTAATATCTGTACAGTAGTTCTTTGGCTTCACTTGTCATCTATGCATCATAATCCGATTATCTTATTCTTTATCTTCTTGCCTGGCGACATTGAAGCCTAGTTTTGTATTATACAACAATTTGTTTCATATATATTCCCAGATATCTTCCATTTTACTCCCTATAATTAAATGCGTGTTTCATGCTCTTGATGCAAGCGAGGCGAGTAGAACATCGTAGTCAGTTTTGGCAGCTAATGGTAAAGAATCTCTCAGTAAAGTGCCATGGCAGGTAAAGCTCGGAAGACCTACCTTTTAGGACAAGCTTTGTAAACACCCTCGCTGCATCAGGATGTTCCCTCTCCATTCTTTCAAGCTCTTTCAGAGTTAACATCCAGAGCACAGATTGACGCTCGGCGACCACAGTCGCGTTGCGTGGAAGCGAACTCAGCGCGGACAGTTCTCCCGCCAAAGTCCCGCTAACCATGCTTTCTTCGATGATCTGCGCGTGTTCGACGAACCTATAACTGGCGCGCAGAACACCGTGCTCGATGATGTAGAGACCATCTGGTTGATCTCCTTGTTCAAAGAGTACGTGTCCTTCTGGAACAACTATTTGTTTCAAATAAGGCACCAATTTCTCGAAGAGAGATTCGTCGAGTATGGGGAAGGAGGAGAATGTCTTCATCAGCGTATTGACGGGCTCTTGCTCTTGCTTTGTAGGTGAAAAGTCATCTTGATTCCAGGTATTATTAGGAGATGATGTATTAGTGTTGTGCGTTAGACTCACGTTGTGGCATGACCCGAACTCCAACATCATGAATATGCAATCTTCGCGGTGAATTAACATATGATTCTCCTAGGTCAAACGGAGCCTGCTTGAACTGTCCCGGGAATGCTAGAGAAGACGATCAGAAGAGGATAATCAACGATGAAACGGCCCAGAAACATACGAATTGGTTTGTCGACCCTTTCTACCTTTGTTGCAATTGGCCCAGAAAACCAGGCTTTCAGGTAAGCATTCTCGGTCCATTCAAGGGCTTCGTTCAAATCTAAGAATACCTCCACCCCTGGCATACTGTCAGCCCACAGCTCGACACCTTGCAGTGCCTTGGCCACTGCAGAATCGGGAGCGCAGCCGCAAAATATTAACACTACTCTCTTCGCTGAGAGTAACCGTTGAACCCGAACAAAGGCTTCAGCAGCCGACATGTCACATCCTCCGACAAGGGAAAAGTCTATGATGAGGAACCTAATTGGATTCGTAGCCCAGCTTGCGTCGAGCAGGTGCCTGATGGTATCTTCCACGTGGTTAATAGTACCAAAGAACAGGAAACCTATCGTAAAATAGCCATCAATGAGTACAACATCATTCATCGATCTAAAAGTTTAGAGTGTTACCTTGAAGTCGCATGATCACCGTTTGTTTGCCAACTTGGCGGAGGTATTCTCGGTGAGCACTTGGCCTTCGTACGGCAGACATGCTTGATGCCCCTGTATACTGCGTCCTGACACTCATTCTTCTAGAGTTCTGAACCACGAAGAAGAAACCTGGAAAGAAAGGAAACGTGGTTGGCGTTGTTCATTAATGGGACACATCACAAAGCCACCTACATGCCAGGATAATTCCGAACAACACGCCAATGACAAAGTCCCATAGTGACATGCAAACCATAATTGCAACAATCGTTATGTATTCAGTTCTAAAGGAACGAAAATTGATTTCAGTCTATGCCAAAGAAGGGAAATGTCATGACATACGTGCTGGTCCGATGCCTTGTGTCCCAAACGGCCTCCTTGATCAAATCAATGCCCAGAACAAATATCAAGGCACCGACGACCATAATGGCTACAAAGATGGGTGATGTCTTAGCTGAACACATCTCAATATAATAAGCGCGAAGACGTACGAATATAGCCGATGGGCCCTGTTCCAATAACCAGCAACACGGCGGTACCAATCGCGAGAAGGAAACCCGAGATTCTGGATCCGCCACCGACCCGATAAAACCTGTTGAAGTACCTTATCAGATAAGTTCATAAGATCAGATCTAGATATACGAACAGTACTGTATTGACGTATACGAGGTAGTTGGGGACCACTCCGAATACACCTGCGAGGAAATTGGAAACACCGTGCGCCACTAGTTCTCGGTTTGTATCGACATTATCCTCATTCAATGAGACGGCTTTAATTTGATCATGTCAGGTGCTGTTGCTTGACACTAAATGTAAATGCAACATACCAAGAGCGGGAACATTAAGAGGTGGATGGAGAATATTGAAGAAGAGCAAAGCCAGCTGCGTAGGCAAGACAGCCCATAAAGCCTCGAAGCTGGTCTTGCGGAAGTCTGATATCTGAGAAGATGAGAAATGGGTTTCAAGCTCAATAGTGATTGTCACTCACCGAAATAAGTATAGAATTTATACCAAGGATCATGTGTCGTGCCAACATTAAATATCCATCCTGAAGCCCGTAAACTTTCAACATCCTTGCCCAAGATGGCAATAACAATATAGAAGATACATGGAATAGTGAGGAAATCTAGCAGAATATGAGCTACGGAGTGTATGCAATGATGCTAGAGGACTTACACAGTGGAAAGATGAGTTGATGATGGTATCTTGCGGTGATCAACCTAAGAAGAACAGCGAGAGCGAAAGCAGGAACCCAGAGAGTTAAGACATGAGCATTCGTGAAGAAGAGTTTGAAAGTTTCAAGGGTATAGGTGAAGCCTTCGGCCTCGTTGATGCTTGCCGAGACTTCCAAGCTGTTGGGATTGCGTCAGCACTATCACAGAGGAACAGGACAGCTGACTCACCCAGTTTCGACCAAAAATACACCAACTCCTCCGATGCATCCCACTAGAATATGTCTAGGGAAGAAACCTATTAGATTTCCGAGTTTAAATGCTCCAAGTGTGAAAAATGTTATTCCTGAGAAATAAAGTTGGTGAGCTTAAATATTGGTGACACAAAGCTCCCAAGCTTAAAAGACTGACCAGTTAGAATAGATGAAAACGCGAAAGCTACCATAGTAGTAGCGATAATCTCCTCGGGCTTGTCTTCTCCAATCACGTCTATGATGCCACTGACAATCAGGTGGAAGAACGGAACGACCTCAATCATCATGCTTCCGTTCCCTCCTGCAAACTTGCTTCCACCTAGCGTGTAAGTCAATTGTGCGACAATTGTCGTGACGAAGAACATGGAAACACCCAGGCCGCCAAAACCTGAGAATATGGCACCAGCGGGGAACATGATGAAACCATAAGAAACACCGTCCAGGATGTTCAAGAGGAGACCAAGGATGACGGCCGGAAGGCAGTGAACTGCTTCGACTGCACCATTCTTGTACGTGGATAGGTGAGCAAGTGGTGACATCTGTCGCGACAGTGCATGTAGACGCGTGTTGACACGCTCATGTACGCGAGGGAGGAAAGCCTTTGGTGGCACATCGATGTAGTCGTAAGGGCCGTATGTGTGCTCGTGAACGGAATTGGACAGCAGAGGAGTCTGTTCGGAGTCAAAGCCGTTCGGCCGTATGGTAGTCGGGGTGGAGATGTCTGATGAAGATGACATTCCGTCTGGTCTAAGCACAACAACGGAAGGTGCTTCCAGAAGCTTTTTGTCATCGGATAACTTGGCTGACTGCCTCTCTGGAGAGTCCCTCGGTGACCGTGATTTGTCTCGAGCCATCAGGATTGACAGACCGGATGGATTGGGAGGGCTCGGAGATCTTGAGCGATTTGAGGAATCCCGCTCTTGTACTGTCGGAAGTGCCGCCGGGACCTCACCAGGAACTTTGAGCGAATTCTCATGTGAATCGATCGATGGGCCCTCCACGGATTTTTGCTTATCTTTGGGCAATGCCGAAATGAGATTAGGTCCAGAATGAGAGGAAGGGATTGATGCTGAGATGTGGGTCATTGAAGGTAGTCTGTACGGTAGATCCGCCAGAAATGCCGTCCGAGCGCGTATACCGTCCTGATTGTCTGAATAGCTCTTTGCGGTAGACGATGAACCGCGTCTAGACAATATTCTATAAAAGGAAGGGTCAGTTGGTTGAACTGTCGTCATGAGCGGGTCGGGTGACGTAAGGTGCATCGAGCGCAATAAAATGAACGACTTACGGTCTTTTGGGAGATTGACCAACGCTCTCAGCCAAACCAGAACCTGAAGCAACTGGAGGAGATCTCGGGCGAGCTTGATGGGCTTCAGATGAATCGTCGTCAGAATCGTAATGTGCGCTTGTGTCTGGAAGATACAACGAAGACCACTGGTGTTGCTGGGGTGGTCCACCAGACTTGTGGGTAAGAGTCCGAGGACTGAGCATTGGATCTCGAGCAGGCATTTTTACAGCCCCCGCAGAGTGGCAATTTAGAGATGACCGTGAAACGTGCGAGATTGAGAGCAGATGACGACTTTTGGGCTGACCCTTGAAAAATAGTGATCGGGTCGTTAACCAATGAAAACACGACCTGAGACTGAGATCAATGAACAGGAAAGCGGATGAAGAGAAAAGCACAGAAAAAAAAATTGAATGAACCGGAAGAATAGGTGAGTCCTTCCCCAGTCGGCTCTCCAACACTTCGGAGGTCACGGTTCGTGTCAGGGTTTAACCTAACCCGGATTAGTGGAATCCGACTGTGAAAAGGCCAGAATCTATCATCTCTTAAAAAGGCTCTTTTCCAATTCGGATGTTACCGTTCGAAGCAGCGTTCTCTGCTTTCGATGGCCCTGCTTCATTCGCTCCAACAATCTTCACGCTCATTGGTCACGTTCGTCTCAGGTTCAGTACATGTGATCCTTCTCAGTCTCATTTCGGTCAACAGTTTGAGATCTTTCTCAACAAGGCTGTATCTAGTGTTCATCGCACTCACTCATCTCTCATTTTACGCCCGCCGATCGCCCGTGATTCTCGTGAGAGATTCAGCAATTACCTGTGCATTTTTATCCTCCGCATAGGGAAGAATGGTCAAATGATATATCGCCATCTTGTTAGGAACAACAACAAGGAACGCAAACGATTGCGATCTGTGGAGACCATCAAAAGGGGAAACTACGCAACCTCTGAATGGAAGGGATCCAGAGGCACGACATGCGTCTGGTCGCGTGATGAGACCATCTGAGCGTCATCTTCTGTGATGGATCTGGTGCGGGACCGCTTAAACATCCTCGTTCTCCAACTCTAGCAAATACAAACTGCGGGGTACACACCGCATGAGGATTTATCGAGTATGGTGAGGTTGTTGTCGGCCGTAGTCCTTGTACGGCAATGCCAGCATATGCCAGCATCAATTTTTGACAGCAAGAAATTTTCTTGTGCCTTGAAAGTAACCATGTGAAAGTTTTTGTGGTTAACGAGTGACGTCATACTCGGTATTAGATAAGATGAGTCCAGGTCAACATGGCTGCCACGTTATTGCTTAGACTCGGCGATTCCTTGTATGTACAATATGTAACGGGTGTCCGGCTATTTGACTACTACAACCTAATATCAAGACTGGAATGGGATATTCGAGTTGTTCACTTCATCGAAGATTTCGTTCATCCGGATGTATTGTTCATCGGTAATCTTTCCAGCAATCTCGAGGGCTGGGATATCATTGCGTCAGCGAACGTCAGGACTGCATTGCGACATAATTCGTAATAGGCGGGACTTCACCTTTGAGATTCTCAAGCACCTGTTTGCTCGAAGTTGCTCCCAGTATGACGGTGGATACCTGAGATAGCAACGCGTTAGTAACTCACATCGACGCTCAGCTCAATCGCCATGTCTTGCCTTTGTATTCCTTACTGCCCACGCAAGCGCTAATTGCGCTGTGGTGCAATCAAACTCCTCCTTTGCGATTTTGCCAAGCTTCTGCGCCGCTTCTATACGGATTTTACCCCATGGATTCGACATCTCTGCAGCAAGTCGTTTAATCCATGGATCGGTTGCTGTTGTCGCCAACCTAGAGTCTGCTGGAATACCGTCATTGTATTTACCGCTAAGTAGGCCACCAGCAAGAGGCTACAAATAGACCGCGTCAGTAATCATCCTTGCCTCGAGTTTATGACACTTACACTAAATATTGTGGTGCCATACTTGTACCGGTCAAACACATGTTGGTACTCCACCTCGAGGCGTTGACGCTTAAATCCATTATACTCGCATTGATCGGAAATTGGACCAATAAGGTTGTGCTTGTCGGCAATATCTTAAAATAAACAGTAAGTCCTCGAACAGCAATGACGACCATATGTCATCACTCACGGAAAGCTTCTTCGATTTGGATAGCACTCCATTCCGAGGTGGACCAGTAGAGAGCCTGTTATGGATAGCGAGGTTGAGAGTTGCCAGTAACCGAATGGAGTTGAGCCTACCTTTCCTTGATTAACCAACCAATCAAATGCTCGTACCACCTCGAGCATTGGTACATTAGGGTCAGGACGATGAGCGAACACTCTGATAGGTTGTGACGTCCGTCAGCTGCTGTGATGTAATGTAACACAAATAACCTACATGTCAACATAGTCCATTTGAAGCCTCTCGAGAGATTCATTGAGGCCTTCAATCAGACTGTGGGGATAGCGTTATTAAACAAACTGACAATCGATTGCTACCTTAACCTACTGTTTCCGGCTCAAGCCTTGGAGGGTGCAGCATTGTCAGACAAGTTACCCGCACAAGAAATGGAAGAATCACGCACCTTTATCATTCGGTCCTTTCCTTCCAACTCCGAAAAAGATCTTTGTCGAAATTATGAGATCTGTGCGTCGATAACCAAGCTCCTTGAGAACTCGTCCACTGTATGCACCGTTTAGCACGATCGTTAACCAACGACATACATTCACCTACAGTTCTCGTTCAGACTCTCCATCGGCATAACCTTCTGCCGTATCAAACCTAAATATAGCAATTAGGGTTCAAGCTCATAGAGCAATTTGCTTAACATACATGTTGATTCCAGCTTCAAAGGCAGTTTTGATGATCTCCTTAGACAAGTCGCCCTTGACAGTCTTGCCAACTGTGAGCCAAAATCCCAAGCTAAGAACCGGAACTTGAAGACCAGATGGTCCAAGGTTTCTGAATTGCATATCTTTGGGATCGTACTCGTAAGGCATAATGGCAGCTTGTCTCGGAGGCTTGGTCGACGTTGAAGAAAATTTCTCCAGGTTTCTCTCATTGTTATATACCCTCAATCAGACCAGCAAGGTTACGTCGATCTGAGGTCGCTTGCAATCGCAATAAATCCAATGATACGTCGCTGAGAGAGCAAAAGTGGAGGTGCATGTTTGGAGGTCGTGAGTTTCGCCAAGGTTTCGGCGTCGGACCGAAAACTCCGCACGCTTTGGACCAACCAGCGGAATCGTCTCCTCCACCACCTCCCACCCTTGTATATACTTTTAGCCATTCACTACCGAACCTACCCGTCACTCCTAAATTAATCAACTCTATATCTAGCACCGAGACCAATCTTGATTTATTGACTCATTCCCATCGATTTCGGACCGATCATCCTGTTTTCGGGTTCCATTTTTGGCCTTGCCATTTCATTATAGCCATGTCCGATTCCTTAGCTCGAAGACTTGCTGGACAATCTGTTAACAAAGCTGGTCTCGCTAACGATCAGACAGAGATCAACAGAATCATAGCCGAGGCTTCCAAAGGATCGAAGTTTTACGAAGCGGAGAAGCAGAAGGATGCAGAGTTGAGCGAGAAGATTGCACGTCTGCATGCTATACGTGATGAAGTTGTCAAAGGAGTGGACTTCGGTAGGCTATGTTCCGACTTGCCGACTATGCGGCTATACTAATCACTGAACAATCAGCCAAAGTGGAAGCCACTGTTGAACACGTGGTGAGGTAATCGACTGTTTGGAAAGACAGTGATCTCTGACACGTCCCATACACAGATCTCGGAGCTCGAGTCAACGAGAGACTTGACGCAGTATATATGTCACGTTGATTGCGACGCGTTTTTCGCGTCTGTTGAAGTATGTGACACGCCTGGCATCACCGAGCTGGACAACTCCTGACTGTGTGAACTATGTAGGTCCTTGACAATCCATCGTTAGCAGGCAAGGCGTTCGGCGTTGGGCTTGGTGTACTATGTACAGCCTCATATGAGGCTCGTAAATACGGTGTGCGATCAGCTATGCCCAGTACGTGGCCGTTCCCTCCCAGCATGGGATTCAGAACTAATAAACCAAACGACGTTTAGGTTTCATAGCTAAGAAGCTATGTCCAGACCTTATTCTCGTACCTCTTCACTTTCAGCGGTACTCTGAGATGTCATCCCAAGTAATGGATATCCTACGTATGCGAGACCCTAATATGTGT
>WSTZ01000008.1:38312-108101 GCA_019632295.1 Tulasnella sp. 418
ACAGGTCATCCCCGTCGCGATGCAGACGCAGACTCTTTACAGGATCCTTATGGTCCACGATACACTCCATCAGCAGAGTCTCTTGCTGAGCCTGCAAGACTGGGCTACAGTTCAGACGCATCCACTCCCACATTTACCGATTACCCATCAAGCGGTCAACCAAGAGACTTTTATCCCGCATGGGTCCCAGAACGAGAGATACCCATATCCAAAGAGTGCGTGTTTTACACGTTAGCAACACACTAACGCAGCCACAGATTTCATTGTTGACTGAACATTCCTTTTTCGTGTTCGTGCCGGCATCCTTACAGGGAAATCGAAGACATCTTCCTCGACCTCACGCAGAAGTTTGGCTTTCAAAAGGATAGCATGCGAAATCAGGTGAATTGCATAGCCCTGCTCGCCTTTGGCGATGACTAATGTCGTAAACTCACCTCCTAAATCCACGCCCACCCGTAGTTCGACTTTCTCATGAATCTCCTGGACAGTCGCGCTTCTCGCATGTCCCCTAATCAGGCACTCCTAACTTTACACGCCGACTACATTGGCGGTTACCACGCAAACTATCGCAAATGGTATTTCGCTGCTCAACTCGACCTCGATGATGCCGTCGGTACCGCCAATAATCCTGGCGTGACCCGTCTAAAATCCGTCAAGCGCTCTGGCCGCAACAAGGCAGCCAATCCCCCCGCTTCTTCCTCGGACAAAACTCTCGAAGGCGCAATAAACAGATGGAGACAGGTCATGGCAAACATGTCTCAGTATGACAGACTCCGCCAGATCGCACTCTACCTTCTTCTGTGGGGTGAAGCTGCGCAAGTCAGATATGCACCCGAGTGCTTGTGCTTCCTCTTCAAGTGCGCGGACGACTACTATCGATCTCCAGAATGTCAAAATCGTCCAGATTCAGCTCCAGAAGGGTTGTATCTCAGATCAGTCGTCAAGCCACTCTACAGGTTTATCAGGGATCAAGGTTACGAACTCTCTGACGGCAAATTCATTAGACGGGAGAAGGATCATCAGGATATCATTGGATACGATGACATCAACCAGCTATTCTGGTATCCGGAAGGGATCGCGAGAATCACGCTTTTCGATAAGGTAGCCCCATTGTTTATTGCGTCCCCGTGACATCACTAATATTCTACTTCTTCTCGCTTTCAGACACGTCTCGTCGATGTTGCTCCAGCGCACCGTTGGCTACTCTTTGATCAAATTGATTGGGATAAGGCCTTCTTCAAAACATACGTCGAAAAGCGGACGTTCGCTCAACTGTTGGTCCACTTTAACCGTATTTGGGTCATCCACGTTTCCGTCTTCTGGTTCTACACCGCATGGAATTCGCGAGCTATCTATAGCCGCGGGGGCAGGGATAAGGACGAGGCTACGGCCATGAGATGGTCCATTACCGGATTAGGTGGTGCTATCGCCACCATCATCATGATTGCCGCAACACTCGCTGAATTCCAATTCATTCCCACAACCTGGAATAATACCTCGCACCTCGCCCGTCGTCTTCTCTTCCTGTTCATCATCCTCGCTCTCTTGATCGCACCGACATTCTATATCGTTTTCTACGACAGTTCTAACGGCAAATCCAATGTACCACTCATCCTCGGCATTGTTCAATTTGGTCTCGGGGTCTTCTTCACCATTCTCTTCGGTATCGTTCCTTCTGGAAGGATGTTTGGAGACCGAGTAGCTGGAAAGTCGAGAAAGTATTTGGCTAGTCAAACGTTCACCGCGTCTTATCCAGCTCTTAGTCCAATGGCTAGGCTCGGATCAATTGGATTGTGGACACTCGTCTTTGGATGCAAGCTGGTGGAATCATACTTCTTCCTCACACTCTCCTTCGAACCCTCCATCTCCGCTATGTCAGGAATGGTCATCCAGGGCTGTGAAGACAGGTTGTTCCGTAACGCCTTGTGCAAGCACCAGGCCAGCTTCACCCTGACCATCATGTTCGTCATGGACTTGGTTCTGTTCTTCCTCGATACCTTCCTGTGGTACGTCATCTGGAACACCGTGTTCAGTATCGTCAGGAGTTTCAGGCTCGGAATGTCAATGTGGACCAGCTGGAGTGTGATCTTCACCAGGATGCCACGAAGGATGTATTCGAAGCTTTTGGCAACTCAACAGATGGATGTTAGGTATAAGCCCAAGGTACGTGTGTGCTTACTTGGTATATCTCACCCCCTCCTGACAACCTTGTCATTAGTTGCTTGTATCTCAACTCTGGAACGCAATCATTATCTCGATGTACAGGGAACATCTCCTATCTATTGATCATGTCCAGAAACTCCTTTA
Source organism: Tulasnella sp. 418 (assembly GCA_019632295.1). NCBI lineage: Eukaryota > Fungi > Basidiomycota > Agaricomycetes > Cantharellales > Tulasnellaceae > Tulasnella > Tulasnella sp. 418. The sequence continues at coordinate 40,620 of WSTZ01000008.1, forward strand.
TCACCAGACGGATGAGAATGGTCACCGAACCCTCAGCGCACCTCCTTTCTTCGTAGCTCAACACGATGGAGGCCTCAACGGACAATTCTTCCCCAAGGGTTCCGAGGCTGAACGCAGAATCTCGTTCTTTGCCAACAGTCTCGCCGTCAATATACCTGCTCCACTTCCCGTCGATGCTATGCCCACATTCACCGTCCTAACGCCTCATTACTCTGAAAAAATCCTCCTCTCTCTGAGAGAGATCATCAAGGAGGAAGACAAATCCACACGCGTTACATTATTGGAATATTTGCAACAGTTACATCATCTGGAGTGGGAGAACTTTGTCAAGGATACCAAGATCCTGTCGGAGGAAGCCGCTGCACTTCTCGCAACCAATGTAGCTGGACCTAGCGCAAGCACAAGCCCTACACCGCCATTCTCTGACGAAAAGGCTAGTTCCACCTCCAAACCGGAAGACAACATCCCATTCTACACCATTGGTTTCAAGAGTGCCGCTCCCGAATACGTTCTCCGAACCAGGATCTGGGCTTCGTTGAGAGCTCAGACTCTCTATCGTACCGTCTCCGGATTTATGAATTATGCCAAGGCCATCAAGCTTCTCTACCGTACCGAAAATCCCGAATTGATCACTTATTATGGTGGAAATGCGGAGAGTTTGGAACGTGAACTCGAAAGGATGGCAAGGAGGAAGTTCAAATTCGTCGTGTCCATGCAGCGATTCTCCAAGTTCAACAAGGAGGAATTGGAGAATGCCGAGTTCTTACTCAGGGCGTACCCTGATCTGCAAATCGCCTACTTGGATGAAGAACCCCCTCGCAAGGCGGGTGGTGAACCAAGACTCTTCAGCTGCGTCATCGATGGATATCAAGAATACTTCCCCGATAGCAGCAGGAGGAAACCCAAGTACAGGATCGAGCTACCAGGAAATCCAATTTTGGGCGACGGCAAATCGGACAATCAGAATCACGCCATCATCTTCTACCGCGGAGAATATCTTCAGCTCATTGACGCCAATCAGGACAACTACTTGGAGGAGTGCTTGAAGATCCGTAACGTTCTTGGAGAATTCGAGGAATACCATGGCACACCTCAGAACCCTTACGCTGATTGGAAAGGGGCTGAGTTCCAAAAGTCACCAGTCGCTATCTTGGGAGCAAGAGAATACATCTTCTCGGAGAACATTGGTGTCTTGGGTGACGTCGCTGCTGGAAAGGAAGCCACATTCGGTACTTTGGCTGCTCGATCACTCGCTTGGATTGGTGGAAAGCTGCACTACGGTCATCCAGACTTCTTGAACGCAACCTTCATGAATACTCGTGGTGGTGTCTCCAAAGCTCAAAAGGGTCTGCATTTGAACGAGGATATCTTCGCTGGTATGAACGCCTTTGGACGAGGTGGAAGGATCAAGCACTCGGAATACTTCCAGTGTGGTAAAGGACGAGATCTCGGATTTGGCACCATTCTCAATTTCCAGACCAAGATTGGTACTGGAATGGGTGAACAAATGCTGAGTAGGGAGTACTATTACTTGGGATCTCAACTTCCGATCGATCGATTCTTGACCTTCTACTACGGCCATCCTGGATTCCACATCAACAACATTCTCGTCGTCCTTTCGGTTCAGGTTATCATGATGGCTCGTAAGTAGAGTGCATTGATTTAAATGTTAACATTCACTGATTTATCACCTGCAGTTCTCTTCCTTGGAACTCTCAATGACGAGCTCACATTGTGCCGAGTTTCCCGTCACGGAGACCTGATCCCCGGTCAGAATGGCTGCTATAACTTGTACCCAATCTTCGAGTGGATCAAGCGTTGCATCATCAGTATCTTCCTCGTTTTCTTGATTGCATTCCTTCCTCTCTTCCTACAAGGTGGGTCTCATCTTTCTGACAAGCAGTGCCTATTTCTAACGATACATCTACAGAGTTAACTGAACGAGGTGGCTGGCATGCGTTCTTCCGATTGGGCAAACATTTCTTGTCCTTGTCTCCTATTTTCGAGATTTTCTCCACTCAGATCCAGTCTCACTCGATTCTCAGCAACTTGAACTTTGGTGGAGCCCGTTATATCGCAACAGGTCGAGGATTCGCTACCACTCGCATCTCCTTCAGCATCCTCTACTCTCGCTTCGCTGGACCTAGCATCTATCTTGGAATGAGGACCCTCTTGATGCTGCTCTACATTACCATGGCGATTTGGATCCCGCATCTCATCTACTTCTGGGGATCAGTGTTTGCTCTTTGCATTGCCCCATTCCTCTTCAATCCCCATCAGTTCGCTTTCACAGACTTCATCATCGATTACAGGGAATATTTGAGATGGATGTCTCGTGGCAACTCGAGGTCTCACGCAAACTCCTGGATCGGATACTGCCGGTTGTCGCGAACGCAGATCACAGGTTACAAGAGGAAGAAGTTGGGTCATCCTTCGGAGAAGATGGCAAGTGACACACCACGAGCCCGTTGGAGAACCGTCTTGGTGTCAGAGATCCTCATGCCTATCGCAATGGCCGTCATCTTCACGAGTTAGTGTTATGCTTATCCTGAGTCCATCCACTTTACTCACAGACTTTGCGTTGTAGTTGCCTACATGTTTGTTGGTTCATTCAGAGATAAGACCGGAAAAGCTCCACCTAGCCCCTTGATCCGCATCCTTATAGTCTCAGTCGGCCCATTGGTCTGGAATGCTGCAGTCCTTATCATCTTGTTCTTGATATCTGTCTCTCTTGGTCCACTGATTACAAACGTCAAATTCGGTGCCATCATTGCAGCTATTGCTCACGTTGCAGCCGTACTTGGTAGGTGTTGACTCTGGCGTATCTGCGTGGCAAGCTTATCAATCCTTTCTTCACTAAAGGACTTGTTGGCTTCTTCGAGTTCTTGGTATGTTATCAGTTGCTTGACGGACTTGCAATATTCTGACCTTAACTTAGTGGTTCTTGGAGCGCTGGAATACCAAGCGAGCGACACTCGGCCTCGTTGCTATCATCGCCATACAGCGAGCTCTCAACAAGACAATGATTGCAACGCTGCTCACCAGAGAGTTCAAGCATGACGAGACCAACAGAGCATGGTGGACTGGTAAATGGAACGGTCGTGGGCTTGGATCATTCGTTGGCACACAGATGGTTCGTGAATACATTGTCAAGTTGATCGAGCTATCTCTATGGAGTGGAGACTTCCTTCTGGGACATCTACTACTCTTCCTCTTGACACCCCCCACTCTCATTCCTGGATTCAATACCCTTCATTCTACAAGTAAGACGCGCTTTTACCAGTTATCTCTGAGAGTCTATTGCTGACATACTCCTTTTTTCTCCTCTTTTTCTCGTAATTGCAGTGCTCTGTGAGTATTGTCTTACGATGTTCTGACATGTTCGACGCTGACCTGATGTTTCATAGTTTGGCTACGACCTTCGAAACAAATTCGTCCTCCGCTTTACTCTATCAAACAAAAGAAGCAGCGTCGCTTGATTGTATGTCATGATATCATGGTATATTCGTTTCAGTCACTCATGTTTTCTCATAGGTCATCAAGTATGGCTTAATATACCTGATCGCACTAGCCGTCTTTGCTGCATTAATCATCACGCGTAAGTTCTTTAATAACTCCTATGGTGCAATTGACTAACATATTCTTTGCAGCTCCAATTCTGCGCACCTTAGATATGAAGTGCAGTCTGTGTGACACGATATAATATTTCCATCTCTTTTCTCACTCGATATTCTCTCACTACGCATTCCTCTGCATCGGTTTCGTTTCCTTCTCTACAGACATTTTCTCTCCCTTTATCCTGGAATACGTCCCTCGACCATCTTTTGGGCTTCCTGTTCCTTTATTTCTGCCCACGACCCTACGAGTACACAAGGACATTTAGTTTCTATTTGTTTACGCTCTTTAGTGATCCCCTCCGTATCCTTATATCATTTCGTGACCCCCACGGAATACATGAACGCTCATGGGACCCTTGTACATTCTCAATAATTGGCCCTTGACATTTGGACAATACCTTTTGCCCTTCGGCAACGTGGAACTTTCTAATCACACATAAAAACTCTAAGCAATTGTATGAGACAGTCATGGTGATCACCCGTTTATTTAATGCAGTCCATATTCCGTTATACTATATATACATGCGCCAGCGCAGCAAAGTAGGCATGGAAAATCGCAAACATCTAGCTGATGGGTTTTTGGAAACGATTCGGTCGCTATGCATAGTCTATAAGTCTGACTTTGCCATCAAATGATCCCGTGACTAGCCTTCCAACAGTATCCTCGTAAGCCATGGCTGTGCACCTAGAGATAGAGAAGTCTCCTGTTGAAGGATAATTAACCTTCATGGGAGAATTGATGCCTGGTATCCAGTGAGACCTCATCTGGAAGTGTCTATTGGAGAAATCGAACGAAACTGGGGTCTCTTCGGGCAATTCAGCCCTTGCCGCATGTACGGCATTATCCATTGCCATTTCCATTCGAGCAGATTCTGGGTTGGATACAATCTTTTGCATCCAGAATCCTCTTCCGCTTGATCCACAATGCAAATCAGGCTGAAAATGAGAACCTGTCACAGCTGTGGAAATCAGGATAGGGTTAGGCCAATCCCTAGGTTGAAGTTCAAGGTAGTCCAGGTCCAGGTGAGGTAAAAGCCACTGGGTGACATGATCCTCGTTTGACCGAGTGCGTTCCTTATTCCGCAGAAGGATGCAGAGGTTGAAAGAATTCCCTGTATGATCCAGAGGGAACTTGCAGATCGTCGCAGCCCGCGGGTCTAGATCGCCCCATAAAAAGCGGTAGACGGGAGCATATGCAGACGATTTATGAAGGGTGACATCTGCATCAACTTTGAATATATAATAGCCAACCTGGGTTAATATTATCACAAAGTTTCGAAGGATTTCGACCGCGAGGCATTGTCTTGCCTACACCGAGCAGTAAAGGATGAGCCTCAATAGGGGACGACGAACTGATTTCCACTTACCCCTTCCCATTCTCCGCCATCCAATGCCCGAGTATCCAATTGAGCAGTGAACCCGGTCTTCCAATTGATGAATATACATATGCCAGAGCGGCCTCGGAAGGTGATGAGCAAGTCGCCTTTGAAAAGTTTGAGGCGGCCAGGAAATGAAGGGTAGTTATGTATAACCTCGAATACGGATACCTCGCCGCACTGGAGCGACTTCAAGCTAAGGACTTCTGCAGTAAACTGACTGATTTTTTGGTTAGATGCCAGCGATAGAAAAGAAATAATCCAATTTCCATACCCCTGACGATGTGATGCAATGGCCACGACACCTTCATGTCCCGGCAAGCTATTGACAACGACGTCAAGAATGTTGCCAGGGTTATCCCATGTAGCTGCCACAAGAGCACCAAGGGGCTCTTCTAGGATTTCCCAACACGTCAGAAACCTGCCTGATGCCACACTTATTATCCATCTTCCACCATATCCGGGTAAGATAAAAATTTGGGTGATGTAGCAATTGCGTACTCTTTCTTCGAATAATAGCGTTTGAGTAGGTAATGGTAACGCCGACAACAAGTTACGTTCAAGTTTGGTGGCTTTAACAACTAAACCCTCTAACTCCTTGGGACCTATTTCATTCAAGGGAGTTGGCTGAATCGGCAACGAAAGACCGCGGCCAATGACTTGATATAGTGCCGCATTTAACCATACTGCCCTGAGGGAGGTGATATGTCTGAATCTCTTTGACAGCTAACCACCATTAAACCATGAGCTAAATGAGCGCCCTAGCGCTTGTTCTGGTCAAAAGGAGGAAACACGTACCCTTCGAGACCGGAGAATATCCTTTACTGTCAAGAACACAAGTATCTCGATTATGACATCTTCCGGAAGATCTTGTAGTTCCAAGACAGTCATCGAAGGGATTGTAGCAAGCGTAAACTTGCTGTTGAGGCGGTGAAGGTGCAAAAGGGCATACATGCCGTAAAGAGACGCCCAGCAAGTTCCCACATTCGACTGACGTTCTGGGCTAGAATCAGGAATAGACACGAGTGTAATAACCACTTTCAGACGAAATTATGAACGAGGAACTCTATAATATTCCTTCAGAGAAGCTCACCCACGATAATTAGTTTGTTGTTTGGCACCACGCTGCAGACATCGAGGTGGGGAGACGGATCGCTGTTGCGTACCTGGAATCGATCAGTCATCCGACCCCTCTCACCTGTATTCAGATTCCTAAACTTCCCGATTCAATGCTAAACCAGCATAGCTTGCATTGCGTGCTTGATCTGATAGTGCTTCTCTCGGCATGACCGAAAGCTGGGCTCCACGTCGTGATAGATTACTTGTCAAAATAGCCAAGTGATACTAAGAAAAGATGGTTATTATTAGGTCAAATGAAAGTTATTACTGGCGGTAAGTGATTCTTGCCTACTTTAGCATATGATTTCGAAGCCATGGGCGTCAAATGTCACCGCAATTACCGTTATCATATTCAGAATCATGCCACAAACTGCATGCAAGAAGGAGTTCCTAATCTGGAGCGAGAGAATAATCCTAGGCCACGTTCATGAGCTGCTCAATTTGAAAGCATATCGTGAGGATCGCCAGTCGAAAGCCACTGTCTTGGTACACATTGTTCTAAAATCAATTCACCGAGATATGTGATTCATGGCTTTTAATCACAGCATGATGTCGATCACTTCATTCAAAGCCTCAAACGAGGTTTCCTGAGACACGATGCACTTCAACCGAAGAGAAGCCAAGGATTTCAAAACGCGATCCTGCAGGTCCTGTTGGAGGTATTTCTTGATTGCGTATCAGAGGCCCATTAGGCCCCACCCCTACAGGAAGACGTTTGTTGTCATGTTGGACCCTCATCATGCAATAAGGGATTGATGGGATTTACCTAACTTTGATGTAGATAGTCTACTTCCCACAGTTAGGCTGGATTGCGTACCTGACTCTGGTTCCCCACATACCCCTTTACCCGCTTTGCCTATCTAACCTTTTCAAGATTTATCGATCACATAACCTAGCAGCGGAGAGCCTGATGAACTCTCTGGATCTCTACGACTTTACAGAAACAACGCCGACCTCCTCTGTCTCTGGAGATGCTGCTCAAGCTGCGGGAAGTGGATCAGCTTCAGCCCCACAGCCATCATTGGAGGAAGAGGTGAATCAAGTAATTGGCCAGTTGGGAAGCTTTTGGGGAGGTTTGAGAAAGCAGGTATGCGTTGATGTATCATCAGGCGAAGATTCAAATTAAGTCTGGCTGATCACCATTTATCAAAAGAGTGCAACTGCTTTCCAAGCTGCTCGTAAAGACTTTGGACAAGTTGTAGCCCAAGCTCGAGAAGAAGTTGGAAAGTTAGCGACCGTCGCTTCTCCGACTTCAGCGACCGGTGATGCGCAGGGAATGGGAAGAAGCACCTCTAGATCGTCCATCGATACCATCCGACCTGGAGACACTGCCGAACCTTCTTCTTCAGCCGAAGGAAGGATTTCATCTGAGGAGAAAGGAAAGCAGAAGGAGGTTGATCCGCAGCAAGATGGTGCCTCGAATGAAAGCAATACTCGTCATGGACACAGCAGGTCTATGAGTGGATTCTTCTCCCGCATTCAGCAAACCGTCTCTATTCCTCCTCAGCTTGTTGACCCGTCTTCACTATCTCAATTAACCCAGAACATTCAATCGACTATTCAGAATGCTACTTCCAATGTCGACATTCAACAAATCCGATCATCTCTCCAAGCTAATATCGAAAAGCTGCAAGCCAATCCGACTGTGGTTAATGCTGAAAAGATGGCAGAAGTTTATATGCACAAGAGTGAGGAGCTCTTGAAAGGGGCTGGAGAATTCTTAAAGGATGCCGTCAAAGTCGTTCCTCCCGAGTCTGGTGCTGTCTCTGGTGGTGGAAACTTGATGTGGGATGGGTCAGATATCTGGTCTTTCCCTTCAACAACAGGCTGGAGCGGAAATCCTGAAGAAGGTCGGAAATCGGGAGACGGGGCTGGTGCAAGGTTGACTAGGGCAGATGCTCTTCTCCTGAGACTCAAATACGATCCCTCCCTACTGAAGTTGGACCCAAAGAAGGAGGATGCTATCAAAGACAAGTATGCAACATTCGTGGAGGATGAAGTAGAGGCTAAAGGTGGTATGGATGGAGAGACTTGGAAGAAGAATATCGAGGAAGTATGCAGTGAAAAGGAACCCGACTCTCAAGGTCTGAGAACAACGAGAGATGCGCTAGGTGAATACCTCCTTTGTTCTTGACCCATAGCAATTCTCATTGCTGTCTGTAGTTCCTTCGACGATGACAGCTGGTGAATTCTGGACAAGGTACTTTTTCAGAGTACATCAAATTCAAGACGAAGAAGAGAAGCGCAAAGCTCTGATTGAAGGTCAGTTGCAAATTTCGGGGATTTTGAACGTATAAGGTTTTACATTATCTATTGACGTTTTCAGGCGCAACGCAGCAAAAGGAGGACGATTTCACTTGGGACGATGATGAAGAGTCTTCTGCGAGCTCCCCAGTATCAACCAAAGCTCCTATTTTCGCGAAAGATTCTTCCTCCACACCCACTGCCGCAAAGGAATCTAAGAGAGATGGGTCTTCAGCCTCACAAGGCAAGAAGGTTGCTGCGGCGGCAGCTGGAGCCTCTATTACCACCGGAGCAGTGGCAGTCGCCGCAAGCTCAGACCCAAGTCCGAGGGAGTCAGAGGACAGTTATGACGTGATTGATGGAGTGAAGAGTAAAGAAACAAGTACTGTAGACGAGGAAGAGGAGGATGAAGAAGAGGATGAGGATGAAGAGGAAGAGGAGGATGAGGAAGAGGGTGAGGAGGAAGAGGAGGAGGAAGATGAAGATGAAGAGGGTGAGGAGGAAGAAGACGAAGAAGAGGAAGAGGAGGAAGAGGAGGAAGAAAGTCAACCAGAGCCCACAAAGGCAGCGAAGCCCAGAAAGCCAACTACTGCTACTCCGGCTGCTGAGGATGATGATGATAGTGACTGGGAATGATTTCGTTCTTGCTGATCCGCCTATTTGTACATTATTTTCTTCATGCCATAAGCTCACCATGAAATGTTAAATAAAAGAGAGAATTGATGACCAAATGAATGTATTAACGTCTTTATATAAGTCTATTTGAACAGACGCATGGGGAAGTAGCTCTTCGGGTCATGGGGAGCATCTGGTGCTTGCTCAGCGGTCCATTTATGGAACGGAATAGGTGGTTTCGGAGGAAGACTAGTAGTTGAGAAAACCTTTTTGGCTGAGGAAACGGTCGCTATCGCTGAAGTCAAGTCCTGGGGTGCTCCAGTTGTAGTTACGGATGTTTCGGATGACCTTGAGGTAAGTAGCCTGTCAGCATCGTGAAATTAGCCCAGGGACATTCTAGCTTACGGCGTAACATCTGGAGACGCAAGTAGAAGTTGAGCCATTTCAGATTGAGAGACGACGGAAAGTTGTGGGTAGGCTCTTCGCACGTCACGTTTATGGTATGGATTCTGGGCAGGATCAGAAGCTACCAAGATATTGGATCAGCGTCAATAACTGTTAAAAATATCTATTTCTTACCCATGGTAGCTGGAGTAGCATACTTCTCTGGGCGTGAACCTGGCTGAGGATACCGGTGGACGTCTGGAAGAGGCAAACCGGTCGAGATTTCAGGATTTACTACGACGGCATCACCTAAAAAATACCAAAGAACATCAGAACTGCGGCGAGTATTTTTTGTCTTCTAACATACGGAATTTCTTCCAGAATCCTTTCGGAGCGAGATGATACAAGGTGGACTCCGCCGACTTCTGCCAACGAAAAAAGCATTCATCAGACTATCTTCCCAGCTGCATCATCTAGAAGCTATCTTACAGCAGCATACCCCCTTCTGGCCGAAATGACAGTGGTAGCTGAACGCTTTCCAGCTACTTGATATGTGATCATCCTAATTGGTGGGAGTGTGTTAACTGGTTGCAATTCAAACGTCTCCGTTAAACTCCGAAATATCATGCGTCGAACGTTGCTTACTCTTGTTTGTTACAATACTTTAGCCTGAAACTCTAACAACGAATTTCTAAGCTCGATGTCGCAATTTATCCGTCGTCCTGACGCACTGCTCACCATTCTTGCACAAGAAATCTTCGCAATTCGTAAAATGAAGCCTCGGTGGTGTCTTTGTAACAACATTATGTCTTGAGTTCTCACTCTTGCTACATATAAGAGGTCTTACACGTCACCAATAATGCAAGCTACTCCCCCTCCGTCCCTTCAAATCCACTAAGGATGCCTGTTCCTGTCCCAGTTCCCTCGTTTACGACGCCAGCTCACCCGGCGGAGTCTCTTTCTACGAACTCATGGGTGAAGGATACTAAATCCCTCAAAGAGCAAGATCCTTCTTCAAACGACACCCATGCGACAAGTGACCGGGATCCTCATTCTCTCCCAGACTTCACAACCGAATCAGTATCTAAACCCGTTCATCCAGTGCTTTATCTCCCTCCCTTATTATCCTCTCTACCCAAAACACATGCGCATCACGATGCACAGTCGGAACAAATACTGCACACCCAAACTCGCCTACCCGACATTGATCCTGCCTCTCTATCGCTTCACAAGGCATTACATAACTTTAGGCCACATGGGGGCTATGCAAGAGTGAAATACGAAGAAGCCTTCAATTGGGACGAGTTGGTCCTACCCGAGGAGGAAGAGCGAGAGTGGTATGTTGTCGCCTTTCGCAGTCGGAGGAAGCCTGGGAGCGATGGGTCTCGTGAGTTCTCCTGTTTCCGTGGAACTTCAACGTCACGCTCAACAGTATATATTATGTCATAACAGCATTGTACGAAGCTGACAGGTTGGCTCATGAAGAAGCAGTAGAGAACGGAGGGGTTAGTAGCATAGCGCGACTCCCTCTGCACCATCAGCTGATCTTTTTGGACTCTTTAGCTAATCATGTATTGGTACGGTGTTCCGGATCCTACCACGGGCCTCAACCTAGCAACCTGTATATGGCAATCAAGGGCGCATGCAGTAGCAGCCAACAGACGTCCGCATCACATTCGAGCAGTCAAGCTCGCTGCTGCTTCATATGAAATATACAATCTAGAGCGATATGTGCTACGAAAGCAGAAAGGGGAGAAGGGTGTGAATGTAGAGGAATTTACTGGCGGCGAGGTTGGATGGTAGTTGAAATGCACATGTGTATATTGCTATTTATTGGTCCGCAGATATAGATGTGTTGCTTTCGGCGTTCTTTGATATGGTTATAGTTAGAGGGGTTTGTTTTCATTCAACAACGTATATCGGGTTATTAGCAGCAAGAAGATTCAAAGCAGTCAGATAGCCGGAAGCAAAACAACAAATTACTCGAACACAACTTCGGAGAAATCAGTTCTCTTCGTCGAGCCAATCCAAGAATTGGGGCGTGAAGTATGACAATATGAGCGTTGCGCCTTCGTAAAGCATAACCGAGGTAAGTTCCAACCCAATTGTCTGGAATTCGAAGGTCTCACCCGCACGTAACATGCAATCAACACTTTCAAATGCCATGGTCTTCAATTCGTACACGCCAGCATTTGCTCCGGCTACGATCATGGCGTACTCTCCGCTAACCTGGTAACAGGCCAATGGATGGTTGGGTGCAAGCTCAGCTGCACTAGCAATGATGTCGAGATAAGGCATGGCTGGCTTGACCATTATAATATCTGCACCTTCATTGACATCCCTGACCTATAACGGCGTGAGATATTGAGTAAATACGCAATGGGTTTGGAGACAGGACATACAATTGCTCGACGTGCTAGACCTCGACCAGCGGGCGGAAGCTGATAACATTTGCGGTTGCCAAATGCAGGAGCACTACCTGCGGCCTCTCTGTAGACATTGTAAAAGATTTAGTTGTCTATGCTTTGCAAGTTTCTTGAGCCATTTACCTGAAGGGACCGTACATGGAACTAGCAAACTTGGCAGAATAGGACATGAGCAAGCACTTGTTTGCCAGTCCTGCCTGCATGAGACCCTCCTTGATAGCCTTAATCCTACCATCCATCATGTCGCTGGGTGCAACGCAATGAACTCCTGCTTTTGCATAGTTCACGGCCACCTCAGCAATTCTTTTGACCGATGGTGGTGTATCGATAGTTCCATCCTGATTGAGGTAACCACAATGGCCATGCGACGTATATTCGCATAAACACACGTCTGCTGCGATGTACAAATCCGGATAGAGGGAACGGAGCTTTTTGATGGCGAGTATGACTGGACCTTGCGGATCATCTGCCGGGGTTCCTTTGGGATCCTATCCATGCCTGGTTATGTCTTGCAGATGTATGGTTCCATCGCTTAGTGGCGTACCTTCTCGCAGTTCAGAGGTACTCCGAACAGAATTACACTTTTCAGCCCCTTCTTCACAAGTGGCCCCAAAAACTCCTCCAGTCGATCAACACCCCATCGCTTTTGACCCGGCAAGCTATTGATAGTAACGCTGGCTTGAGGGTCGTCCGTAATGAATATTGGATACATTAACATAGATTTAGTAAGTTGACGTTGTGATTGCCATGTTCGGGAGAGCGGATGGTTGTAACCTCCTTGAAGGATTGACCTGTTGACTTGATTTAGTTACCAATCATCATGTTACTTATCGGAGACTAGAGGTCGCTCACGAGATATCCATGTCTAGGGAGTGCCGGCGTCGAAACTGCTCAATGCGTTGGCGAAGAAGTTTTTGTACGGGCGTCAATTGAGTGTCAATTCGGCTTCTTGGTCTTCATTTGACCCCGATAAAGCATCGAAATTTCTCACAGATCACGGGACTATTATCAACTTCATCGCAGCCACTCTATACATCGGATAATCGGATACTAGCACCCCTCCGAATCATTGGTATTCGAGGCAAGGAGATTCTACAATATCCATGACTTAGTCAATATCTAATATATATTGAACCACCTACAGATGGCATCATCATCACTTGAGCGAACGGACTCACTCGTTCGCCCGAGCGGTCGGAGACTTGCACTATTTCTCCCGGATATCCTTCTGTCGATCTTCGAGTATCTTACCAAGGAGGATGTCGCTTCTGCGTGCTACGTGTGCAAAGCATGGAATTACCCCGCAACACTTATGCTATGGACGAACCATGAAGTACCGCTTAAAGCGCTCATACAAATTCTTGGTCCACTTTCCATTACATATGAGCGCGATCACTTAATTCCCCATAATGCCAATTTAAGTGAAGAATCCGCTCTTTGTAGTAATTTTCAGGTGAGTAAGAGGTTGCTGCTTGCTTTCAACCCCTGAATACGCTGACCACAAATGTGATGAGGTACTTTAGACTGTTCGCCTCCATCATTCAGCCCATCCTATTGCTCATGAACAAAGAAATCGATTCATCAAGCACGCTAATTATGTCCGGATTCTCGCAGTGAGCGGACATTCATGGGAAGTATCACCCGAAACGTTTGTGACTCTAAAAAACCTACATTCGGGTGGCCTGCTCTTCCCAAACATCCGCACTGTTTCATTTTGTCTGGTCTCTGATTCCAGTAGGGATCTCGTTATCGACCTTTTTTTCAGGCAAAGACTGCGATCTTTGTCTTGTGGAATATCTCCCACCCAATATCACCATTTCGATAGCGATGGGATTGCCGCTCGACATTCTGATGATAGTTTGTTCCCAATCCCACTGGAAGTGGTTCAGAGGATAGCACCTCGATTGGAAGAATTGAACATCATAGCAAATGTCGGTCGCGAAGAATTCACTTACTCCATTCGGGCCAGCGCACTCTCTCCCGACTCCAAAGCCATTACAACATATGGAAGCATCACAATTTCAACGATTAAAGACCTCTTATACCATTTTATGCCAGTACAGTTGTCAATGGTGGGAGCATCCATCGAGCACGAGTTGCCCTTTCAAGAGCAGGTTTCAGAACCGATTATGCTTACCGAACTTCGTGAGTTGTTCATGGATTTTGAGCGTTACGGCAGCATTGTTGCTCTCAATAATTCGTTCTTCCAGAAAACTATATTCCCTGTACTTGAGTCCGCGCATCTCATCTTGTCGGATATTGTATCTCTATCTTCGGCTTTCTTCTCTCACCTCTCCCAGACATCTCCGTTATTGAGGAGGCTGAAGATCTCTCTTCCAAACGACTTCCTTACAGGAGGATTTCTCTCAACGTTGAGGGTGTTCACTTCCCTCATCGAATTTGAGATTCACCAGCTAGACTACAAGTGGTCCTTCTTGGAAAGGGACGCTTTCCAGACATGTCTTTCGTTCATGGGGCGGCTCGAAGTGTTGCGTTTGATACGTGATTCCGATAATCCGGTCCGTCTACGTGCTAGCGGACAGCGGGACTACATCCCTTTCACCTATCTCTTCTTCATTTCCACATACTTTCCAAAGTTGCAGGTGTTGGAAATAGGGGTGATAGGGTCTAATCTCTCAAGCAATTTGCCTGCTCCTATGAACGATGGTCATAAACTCCCTCCCTGTCTCAGTGAATTATATCTCACCGTCACCTACGTGGAGGACTCAGATGTGCCATTACTAGCACATATTCTATCTTTCATTGTTCCGGCTCCAACACACCTGACGTTGAGGATGGGTGACCTGGAGGGCGTCAATGGGGATAATAAGTGGGTCAAGGAACTGCAAACGAAACACGAGCTCACAAGATATCAAGTCTTAGAGGAGATGGCAAAGATATCACGAAGTTGAGGGGTGCACATCATACATATCACTTCGATAATTCACGTGGAGGACTAGGGGTGCTGAAGTTGATGAAAGCCGTAGTAGGGACCAAGGTTTTCGAGTTTTGTGGCTGGGGTAGATTTCAATATGTTACAACTTGTCTTAACATCGTGGCAAAGGTTGTTTTGCAAGGCATTCTGTTCTTGGGTGTTGTATATCAAAGCAGCGTTGTCAACAATTGCCCGACAAGCGGCATGCATAGTGTGATAAAAGCCTTTACAACGTGTAATCCCTGTAATAAAAATCATTAAGGTACCGAATATGCTTCTCCAAAGCGCGAGTTTTGTGCTAAGTTCGATAAAGCATCACTGCATCCCCCATACCCCATCTAAGTCGAGCTGGTCTAAAAGCTCGTGGTCTCAGCGACCTATTCAAAGATAGCACCCTTCAGATCTGAGTTTGTTCTAATGCGAGGTCCTCCAAAGGCCAGACGGCCTTGTGACGTATATCATACGGATCGTAATCTGCATTGGCAAATCTGTACGATGCGGCCCATGCTATCATCGCAGCATTGTCTAGAGGCATATGCATAAGTAATAGAAGGGCGATACGCGTCTGTCAAACAGTTGCGTACCAGTACACAGCTTCGGTGGAGGAAATATCACAGGTATAGTGTAATCATTGTTGTTCAAGCTGATCCGAAGCCTAATTCGAATGATCAATAAGCTGCACAGACAATTGGATTGGACCATTTGCTGCTCACCGCTCTCTAAGGAACATATTACTTGCTACACCCCCACTAACGACCAGGCTCGTGACGTTGATGCCCTCCAGTTCCAATTGCTTAAGTGCCAATGCAAGCTTTTCTTCTAGCTGTCCCACAGCTGACTCTTGCCACCTTCGGGCAATTGCAATCCTCATACCTTCGTCCTCTCTCTGTTCTGGAGTCAAGCTCTCAATCAACCTTGTGACATACGAGGATGGTCCAGAGTATGAGAGTGCCAGAAGTCCTCTCTGAGGAATTGGGAATGGTGCTATGTATGGTATCGGTTGGCCTGATGATGGTGTCGAG
The DNA here is from genome assembly GCA_019632295.1 of Tulasnella sp. 418. Taxonomy (NCBI): domain Eukaryota; kingdom Fungi; phylum Basidiomycota; class Agaricomycetes; order Cantharellales; family Tulasnellaceae; genus Tulasnella; species Tulasnella sp. 418. The sequence continues at coordinate 56,358 of WSTZ01000008.1, forward strand.
AGAGCGAGCTGCTCGAGTGCAGCTCCAGGACCTAGCATTTTTCGTTGAGGCTCTCCATCAGCTGATGGAATAGTAATATACCATGGTACGTCGAGGTTCCGAGCCACTCTGTCAAAGGCCTGGCTGATATTTACCCGGGTTAGATGAGATTGCTAAGGAAAGATTCCGGCAAGAATTGCTCACCCAATGGATGTGTCTCCAGTACTGGCAATTATCTTGAACGATGTTGGAGATTGTGCCAGTACCATCATAGTATGCCCACCAGATACCAGAAGCGTCAGAAATGGAAACCCTGGCGGGTTGGGTTCCGTTAGAAGATGGGTAAGTGCATGGGCTTGCTATTCATTGATTGTCAGAATATCCGAATATGGGGAGTTTCATGATAGGAAACCCACCATATGGTGAACGCCAACTATTGGTTTGTTCAGAGCAGCACCCATTGCTCGTCCTACGGTGCTACAGATGCTAAGGCATCCACCTATGGGTGGTCGCAATGTGAGAATGACATCACGGGTAGTATTGTAAGCTGTTTCATACCCATTCCGGGACCTCTGGTGAACGCAATACCATCGATGTCGTTCATAGTGAGCTTCGCCTCCGCCAGTGCCCGCTGGATCGCTATAGGCTATTAGGACATTAGCTACTTGACAGGAGGGAAAAGCAACATCTAAATACCATATTCCTTTGATGAAGGTCCATTGCCTCTGTATCAGTTATAGACTGTCAGCATCGAGTATCGCGCACACGGAAAATTAAGGTATGAGCGAAACGTACGTCGAGGCATAATCCCTTGATAAGTGTGATGTCTGTTGAATCATTAGTGAAATCACCGTAATACGTGCTAATTTTATGCGCAAATGACCTACGAGTCGCCCTGTCCAATGACGATGCTAGATAGAATCTTTCTCTCCTTGGAATCCACAATTGCTGCGCAGGTATCGTCCGCACTGCTCTCCAGTCCCAAGATCACCATGTTTCGTCTTGATTGGAGCAAAGAAGCTCCAGCCTTTGAGTTTCGGAGCAAACGAGTAGCACATCGCGTCCGGAGCTGAAACGAAACCATTCGTTGGAGTGCCAAAAATGCAGGGCGTAGAAAGTAGAACAATTTCACGTGACCAAAACGCGAGACCGAAATTTCGCGCTAGGCCACAAGTGATCTATTGCACACACGGAATGCATTTTATCCACTTGTATTACTGTCCAGGAAGTTAGTACAAGATCCCAGAATAAATGAAAAACCAAAAGAGACAGAATCCGAGCACGTCGTTAGATAGTATGGGAAATAGACTGGTGAGTGGTGTGGTAGTGGAGTGGAACGGGTAGAGATATATGGATGTGGTTGAGGGATGATCAGGAGAGTAAACTATGGCAATGAGGCCGAGACCGTAGAGTAATTAATATGGTTGAACAGAAGAAGACAGTAGACATCGACCCGATCCAATAGCAGAGAAATGAGGCATAGAGAAGGAAATATGAAGAGGAAACAATAAAAATGAGCTGAGCAACATATCCAAGAAAACAAAAGATAGCATGGGCATAGGAAAGCATAATCTTGATAATGTGAATTTCCGCACTTTTATCAAAAGCATCACTATCAGGCAACAGCAACGCTGGGCGCATCGCTCAACCTCTGAACACGCGGCATTTTAGCCTTCAATAGTGCTTCTGCATGAGAATGATCATCCGCCAAGGTGTCGTCCATGGGAGCAAACGACAGCTGTGGAGGTGACGCTCTGGTGGCTGAACTGGCAGTCCTGGTAATTGGCACAGACGGGGTGGCAGTTCCCGAAGCGCTAACACCGGATGATTGTCTGGACATCGATTGAGATGCTGCAGCACGACGAGTTCCATAGCTGTGACCAGTAGTGGCAATCGGTGAGGTCGTCGTAGTGTTGGTTGGGGAGGCAGTAGGACTTTTTGAAGCGCCAGACTTGGCCTGAGATGCCTTTGGTGGAATCGGGGATTGTCGAGCGCCGGCAGATTCGTCGCTCGGGGATGCTGCATTAGATGTGTCGTTAGATTGGACTTGATGGGTGGCACTGGTCCTTGATCGTGTGGATCTGGCATTACCACCTGAGGTACCAGCAGGTACCGCGAAGAGTGGGGATAACCGGTAATTAGACGCCGGAACAGGAAACAAGCAAACTAGGAACTACTCAACTGGGAATCTTATCTTCTAGATCGTTTTCGGGGGTCTTGATCGCTCCATCGTCCTTGCCCTTGCTAGTATTAGCAGGAGAGCCAGATCTCGCTCCTCCACGTCGACCACTCCTGGTCCTCGTCATGATAACAGGGGCAGGCTCATCTACGACCATCGCATCGGCTGAGGCTTCTTTGTTTCCCTTGTTTGTGGGTGGATCAGGGGGAGGAGGCATATTCACACTTGCGGCAACCTTTCTCTTCTTTGCAGCTCTAGGGACGGGTGTACGACCTGAAGCCACAGGGTCCCCTGCACCTTCATCCATAGCGAGTTCCGAACCTGTAACGCTCATAGCATCATCGTCTTCTGCCTCGATATGGACGCGGACTCTCTTCCTTTTAGCTGGGAGAGTGGTAGGAGGGGGCATAGTAATGGAATCTTCGTCAGGTTGTGTCATTGGTGTGCTAGTACGAGGTTGAGGTCGTTTGACTTGTTTGGCCTTTGCTTTGCCTCTTGATTTTGGGGCAGTAGATACAACAGTTGAGACTGGTGGTGCTTGAGTGCTCGGTTCCGTTTCACCTTCCGAGGTAGGGGTAGATTTGCTTGCCGCAGCGGATGCACGAGCTCGAGAGGGATAACGCCCTTGTTGCTCGGCAGTTTTGTTGGATGAAGAGCTTGCAGTAGATGCTTTGCCTGACGCAATGGCCTCTTGTTGATTTTCACCGTTTGCGTCACGGGGGAATGTGACGAGCGATACGGATGAACTTCCCGGAAATGTGGCTGGAAGATAAAGATTTGGCTTGAAGAGATGAATTCCTTGTCGCTTGAGATGATCCTTGAAGGGCATAGACGAGAGAGGGGCCAAAACCGATGATGAATGGCTTAAATGAGAGTGTTTCGGCGCGTGCTTCGGGAGCTCGTGGTGTGCACGAGAATGGCTCAGACCGATGACGGTACTCTCATTGGCTCTTCTCTTGGAAGAGACAGCTCCATATCGATGAGTGTATGTGGGGAGAATGAGGGAATCGTTTGAGTTGGTGTTGTGGCCCACATTTGAATCGGGCGAGTGTGAAGAGGAGCGAGAGTGTGTGGATAGAGAAGACTGCCATCGAGCAACGTCAGGAGTGAAGAGCGCGTTCTCTTGACTGAGAGAGACTGGTGAAGTCTGGCGCTTTGCAATAATGCGTTTGCGGGAGTGAACAGTTCGGTAAGATGGGGATGGTGTAGCAAACGAGCTACTTGAAACAGCTTTATGGCTGTCAAATAGCTCAGCATAGACGTCGCTATGGGTGTCTGGAGATATCAAGTATCTGCTCTGCATGGCCATGAGCGAAGAGTATGCAAATGAAAGGATGGAGTGTGTAATGAGCAAATGGATAATCGCGTATACAAAAAAGTACAACAGTGAAGAGATCAAGTGACGTGGACGGCGGTGTAGAGCACGTCAAGGACGGTGAGCAGGCGTTGGTGGAATGGAAAGGGTCGGAACCAAGAGAGCCAGCTTTCTCTCTTCTTTCTGGTTCCCGTCGAAATTGGACGGCTCTCTCTAAAATGTTTCCCACCCCTGGACGCATGTCACCTCTCCGCATTTCATTGGTAAATCGGTAACAACGGGGGTTTTTTGTTTCAGAATCAATGACAAAAGATTTTTAGACGTATACTGTATTGATACACTTCATCGAGAGACACATTTCATACAGACAAAAAGACATGGCGCTACAAGAAAAGATAAGGTTGAACACCGGAAGCACTCATTTAGAGCGATTCGGTTCATGAGGTCTTGTCGTGCTCGGCAAGGACTTGTCTGGCATGGTCTTTTGCAGCCTCACTTGTCTTGGGGTCTTAAAAGAAAGTAGACGTTAGCGTTCGAGATAGAACATTCAAAACCGCAGCACAGGATTCTCACTGGAAATAGTGGCCTTAAAACCACCAAGGCGGCGGTGCTCGTGTTCATCTAGCCCGTCATCAAAGGAACGCTTCCTCGCAGGGGGGTTATATCCCTCCGTCGCTTCGAGTGCTGTGATCATCTCCTCTGCATGGGCCTTTGCAGACTCGGAAGTGTTGGGATCTACGTGGATGATTAGTTTAGTCCGAAATTAAATGGACCCCGAATATAAACATACTATGGAGAGTTGCGCGGTAGCCACCAAGGACGCGATGTAGGTGTTCGTTGTCAATGGGAGTGGAATTATTGCCTTCGAGCTCTTTGATCATCTGACGAGAGTGCTGATGATAGGGACGGCATTAGCACCTAATAGCCTTACTTGATTACATCAGCTTACCTCCTTGGCTTCCTCGGAGACGCGAGGATTCTTGAGTGTTGCTTTGTGGCCTGAGGAAGGAAAAAAAATGAGTGAGACAACCCGCACCAAGACATGCAGGACATATCGGATTACTCACCAGCGATGACGCGGGCATTGTGAGTTGCGTTGGCAGAAGACATGTTCCTACGAAGAGCAAGCAGGATTTTAGAGGAAGTTGACATGCAGAATAGCTGGTGGTGGCGTACTTTTGATTTGAATACGAGGTTGAATTGAGATTGGGTCGGAAGGTGGGGATGAAAGTGTGATATGATAGCCATCGCCTGGGCTTTGCGGCACACTCCTTTATAGTCCATTCCGACCCAACACTACGTCATTCCTGTGGCGACTCTCTGACTCTACTCTCCATGTTGGGGTGAGGATAAGGAAATGTCCAATTGTGGAGCCGTTATGTGAGTGTAAACAAAGTCACGAGTCCTCACTTGGCATTCACTGACAAACTTGCTCTTTCAACACTCTGAGCAGTCCAAAAGCAAAACAAATCGATCCAGGCGCCTGATGATGCACTCATCATGACGTCCGTGCCTAGTGACGAGAGATTAGATTAAATGAAGAGTCTGGACAATGTGACAATCGTGGTGTCACTTACCTGTCACACTTTCACCGGTCTACATCACAATTCCGACACGACCATGTCCTCAACTACGTTCACCCTTCGCTTCCCATCCGAACAGTCTGCAATTTCAAAGGGACTTGGACAGTCATATAGGCTTCTTGAACTCCCACCAGAACTTGTCAAAATCTTTGAAGAGAAGGATTCAGACGCGTTGAGGTAAAATTTGGTCCAAGGTCTTGTGCTAGCTGAGCTCACCAGCCCTGCACAGTCACTTGACCATTCGAGGAAGATCCACGGATGATGCTGTACTATGTACCAGAACAAAGACGTACTCTATCCGCTCAGTGGCACAGTCCAATTCGATCCTCGTGGTGACCGCAGCGAAGGACTCGCCAGAACAGTCTACAAACTTGATCATCCAGGATCAACTCAGTGAAATCATGGAACTAGTGCCAATTGTACCCAAACTGAGCAGGTTAACCGGGCTGCTCCGTGAATGCGCGTACAAAGAGGATGAAGATCAAGACGATGAAGATGAGACCATGGAGGACGAAGAAGGCCGACCTGTAAGCATCATGCATTTCTCATACACATTCGAAATCACTCACAGTATATCCTTAGACAAAGAAGAGACGCTTTACATACGAGCAGGTCCGAGGTCTCGTCCAAGCGAGTGATGCCGAACTTGAGCGGGGCCTGCGAGAGCACCACATCCTCGAATTGGACGGTAATACTGTCTCTCCGGTTCATATTAGACATTTCTGACCATGATTGATCTTCAAGGTTCTTTGCGCCTACTTCCTGACTCACAGTTAACTAGAATTCTCACATTGATACTCACCACGCTTGTTTCACAAAACCTCTCCCACAAATCGCCGATCCCAGTCAAAAAGCTCACAGAAGAGCTCTTCTACGAACATGAAGTTGCACAAAATCTCACCCCTCAAGTATGCCATTGGTTCGGAGATGTGTTTACCCAAAACGGAGAGGAGAAATGGACCATGGATGTCGAGAAGGTCGTTCGTCAAATAGGTCTAAGCGTTTTAATTCAACATCGAGTAAGAATTTCATTTCGTCTAATTGTCTGGAAGATGAACCTGAACTTTATCGAAGAACGAAGCACTTACAGAAGAAGAAATATGTAGAGAATGGAAAGACCAAGTAGGCGATACGTTCGAGGACGCCATAAAGCTTGAACTACTAAGCGTATGGCGCTATTTTCTTCTTCCGAGATATACCAATGATTCACGTGCGCTTCTAAAAGGGAAATTATGTCGACACAACAGATCCCAGTTATGCTTCCAGCGTTGTCAAACCACGCTATAAGTATTTCCCTGCTTCGCAATTGCCCATTAACCCCTCCCAACGATTTGCCGATCTCTTCCTAACACGGAAAAGGTTTGTTGGCTCCCATCGTTCTTTTTTTATCCAAGTTTTCTCACCATGTCCGGACCGTGTTGTAGCTGGCGCGCAGAAGAACTGGAACCATTCTTGAGAGACATTGCAGTGGATAAGAAAGAGCGAGACAAACTTCTCATCAAGTTCACTCGTACAATTACAGATGCAAACGGAGTTGTTAGATACACAGCGAGAGCAAATTATTAGGGCGCTTGATTTTTCATTCGGATTACGGAGCAGCACCTATATACAATTTGCCAGAACCATTGACTGAATGACTGAGAAGAGAAGAAAGCGGCCAGGGATGCCCTCTAAAGCGAAACAACGAAAATGCGTATCTAAACACGTTACATGGCAGATGAAAAACCGAAAAAAGGAGTGTTGGTCCATGGGTTGCAGAGAGTAATGAATGACGTTGGAGGTTGGATATGAAAAGACGCGGTTAGAGAGCACCTGGAACGAATAAGAGAATAAAAAGTGGGGACAAGAACATATTCGGACTATTAACTAATAGGCAAAGAGTGATGAAACAGTGAGATCGACTCGAGGATACATTTGCAGAATAACATTCAAGACTCGTAAGATGGCGGCCCGTATGAGGGAGGCTCGTCATGATCCGGATGGACTGACCTGCCCAGCCAAGGGAGGGAGACCGAAGCCCGATTTGATGGGAGCAGGTTATTCGCTGCCCCAGATCTCGGACCTTCGCCAGGAGGCGGGGAGTTTGCCCTGGAAACAGCAGTGCTAATTGCAGGCGTACCACCGTGACTTTGATTTCGGTACCAAGTATCTTCGTGATTCAGTGCCAGCCCTCTTGGAGCCGGGGAATAAGCCGGAATCATTTCGGATTCTCCGCTGATTCCACTCAATCGAGAAATTCGAGTTTCGCTTGCTGACCGAGGAAGGCCGGGTGGACCATTTTGGGCAGAGGGCGCAGTCCGTGGACGTACCACTTGATTCGCACTCATTGTTCGACCTCCGGTTGTTGGCCGAGCGCTGCCGGCATTTCGAACAGCGGCTTGTGCTTGGAGTGCTCTCCAATCAGCGGGACCTTGCACAACCAGAATGACAGTTAGCACGAGGGCATCGATATATTCTAGCCCTTCCATGGTGACTTCCAGATTGGTACCTGCAGTTAGGAAGCGACGGTCGAGAAGAGCAAGGGGTCGACGGCCTGGATGGGACACGCATTGCCAAGCCGGAGGATCTTCCATCCACTGAAGCCAAGGTAAGAATCCAGGCAGACCAAATCGGCGCATTCTATCAAAAACAGGTATCGTACCAGATTAGTGTGACGGATGATTTTCGGAACAAGACAGGGACTCTTACCGATTACCCAAAAAGGAAGAGAACATGAAATCATCCAGGCATTCTCGTTGTCCTCTGAATGTAACCTGAGATCGATATTTTCCTAATATCCCCGAGCTGAGCCATTCAATCGAGGCAAATTCTTCCAATCTCGGGGATTCATCCCATGTATACTTGAGGACGGAAGTCCTATTGCCATGAGTCCGCATGCAGTACATGATCTGACCGCCCACTGCCAAGAGTCCGTCCAAAAATGAGGTAGAGGATAGAGTGAGGGTTAGAGCTGCAACATGGGGGGCTGGGGTGTAGGTAATCATCCTCGGCTGATAAAATGAATACGGGGAGTTTTCGCGGCGTTGAAAGGCCTTCCAGTCATTCTCTCCATGCAATACGAGTAAAGCAGTGAGAACGATCTTATCCATATGACTATGACCAGCGTCAGAAATTTCGATCCTGGTCCCACGGGTTGCTATCCGAGAGTGCAATACGGCGAGAACATGTGCACTGTCGGAAACCGCAGTACACTGTTTCCGAAAGAGATACGGTCATTCCGGTAGGCCGTATTTGTAAGGTAAGAACACTCGCCTGCCATGTACCGTCAGTCTCTTTCCACTTGCAATCGAGTCCGCCGAGAGCGAAATGCCGCAGTGAGCCAAAGGATGCAACTTTCATCAATGAGCCAAGAGTTAGGATTTGGCCTAGAAACTTGACCACCGTCGCTCTTCTTCCAATTGCAGAGGATCTCCATTCTACGACCCCCACTTCACTGGGAATTGTCAGGGTTGGTGTTGCGAGAGAGGAAATCGTGGTCATGGGGCCATTGCTGTTGATTTGAGTCGAGAGGGAAAACCGGGGAGATGCTTGAGTATCGTCGAGCAGATTACCGCTCAGAAACGAGGTTGAATCCAGAACAAGCGTCCTGTTCAATCGGACCATTGTGCCTCTTGAGGAGGAGGGAGTGGTTGAAGTGTCCAACAAAGATGGAATCCAGGTGGAAAGATGAGGGGTGGAGAGGCACGCCATTGAGCACCCTTTCTCGCTAAGTATGTGTTTAGAACTCCGACTAAATTAGTGCCTTGGGGACTAGTCTAATTCCTTCCTTCTCCTTTCGCCCAGCTGCCCAGCAACTTGGCAAATTCCTCAAACGTCCTCGTGCCATCTGAAACCAATTTACCACTCTTTCATTGCAGCGATCATCATCCCGTGCAATGAGAACATCCTTACTCGTTGTGTATCCCTGCGCTTCTTACATCACACACAGACATGAGATTGTCTAAAACCATGCATGGCTCCAAGGAAGTCTACACACCTAATGTTCTTGCACAGTCGTCCGTACACACGTCATGGATTATAATTATCTCATTCACAGCAATCGATCTTCTTCCCCCCATGGGGTTTACGATAAGAAGTGCATGGCAAAATATGCCTCAACTTCTTTACTACCTTGATGGCGTCGACTCGGCCGGCGACCGGGCTCCAGTTGAAAGTACCCCCCACTAATGTGCAACCCTGCGGTCCGGTTGAGCCAGGATCTATTTGTCAGATACTCACGCATCGTATCAGAACCAAGGCCCAAAACAGGAGCTCGTACTTGTTTGACATATGTATTCCGCCAAAACCTATCTCGCGGAGATACCACCGTCAATCCCTGGCCCGGAATCCGCTTACGTTCATCATTGGTTATTATCGGGATGATCATTAAAGCTCCCAATGATGCCAGCTTATCGGTAACCAAATTACACCGGCGCCCACGATTTTCGGTGCATTGCTCTCAGGTGTATCAAGCATGGAAGTAGGGGCTCAGTAGGGAAGAAGCTACTACGCACCAAGGTATTCAGTGATCTCTCATCCGAAAAGTATCCGCAATATCACCTATTGCTTTGTCAGGCACACCACCACAAATTCATGAATACTTGTCAAACTATATTGTGAATCACGTTATGTATGTGCTGAATATACGACCCAACGCTGATTAATATCCTTCCAATGACACGTAGCAAGCAAACATGACCTTACAATACTTGTCTTACTCATCTGTGCATTACGTCATCAGTAACTTTCAGACGAGATCTTGCGCGGGTAGAATATTATGATAGCAGAACAATTCAAATGTAAACATAGACAACACATCATCACGCGTCAGTTCAGCGATCATTTCCATGTCATCAATCCACTGACGTCGGCATACGGAGCTGATGATGAACATGGAGTCATGTTCTTCCACTGTTGTGGCTCTTTTAGCCTGAGCTAGAATTCATGGATTGATTGTTCTTTTCGTGTTATGTAAGTTGTCATTGAACGTTTAAGTACCAGTCGACAGAAGCATTCACAACCTTAAAGAGCCTGTCGTGGGCCGAGAAGAGGGCATCTCGGCTGTTCGAGAATGATGCTCTTCGCCCACATCATTACCAGCGCAGCACCGATTTGTTGGTTTGAAACATTGGCGATTCCCTATTATAGATAATTCACCATGTGCTACTAGGCCCTCCGGGCTTGATGTTGTAATAGTTGTCCCGGCTATGCCGTCATTACTTCTAATCTTCCACAACAATTGATTTAGGATATAGCGTGTATTGCAAGCATGTGACTTTCTATATAATACCCTTCTCCTTCATGACTTATACAAGCGATAGTTGTATACAGAGCGATGAATACAACTATAAAAATGTCGATAACCAGATATAGTGAATAGAACATCTCAATAATTACCCGACCGCCAGCGTAGACGAATGTCAATGCACATCAGACACTAATGATGCGATCATGCTGAAGGCTCAGGAGTGGCAGTGGCACGGCGATTGGTCTCTGCCCAGAGTTTGTCCTTAGCCCGTATTTCAATAGTCTCAAAAGCACCATTTTGGGTGAGTTTGACGCAGTCCCTTGTTCCTAGAACCAAGAGCTCGAAGAAAAAGGCGGATGCAGCTCTCCGAGAAGCCTATCGATAAAATAGTCTTAGCAACAGGAATATCGAAACAGAGTAAGCAACGTAGTAATCACCTTCTGTGAGAGATTAGCAAAGCTCAAGGTCTTCTGTGAGCCGCTGTTGGCTCCATCAACAAACTCCTTCCGAAGAACAGCGATGGCTTTCACTGTGTTCCTGCTGTATCCATCCTTGTTACTCGCTTCCGCATCGGCTTCTTCCTGAGTTTGGGTTTGGGTCTCGTTTGAATTATTCTTGGACCTCGAATCAAACATGGCAATAGGGCACACAAGGTCGGAATAAGCCACCCCATCATCGAAATCTCCAGCTGCTGGGGTAGAGAACCGAGATCGCCGATCATCCATGTCCTGATGTTGAACTTCGTCGCCGAATTCGGAAGCGGGGGGATTGGATGGTCGCACTTTCGAAGCTCGGCGCCGCGCGTCCTCAACTGCACCATCAATGTCAATATTGAGCTCTCCGCCTTGGTCCAGATCCATCGTGAAATCTGCCTGGGCTCCCAAGAAGGGTTCACCGCTGTCGACATCTCCCGTCATTTGACCAAAGACGTCAGATCCAGCCAAGCTCCGAGCAACGCTCTGGTCTCTTCTGCCAGTCTCGCCCTCCGGGTCCTCAGTGGCCAATCTTGGCCGCTTCGGTGATCGAGATTCACCGTCTCGTTCAGCAACCCTCTCCCGACGACGGGATGCCTGGTTGTGGGTTGGGAACATGAACAACTTCGCCAATTCAGGAGCGACTCCCGGTGGAGCTGTACAGAAATATGTGCCTTTATCTGTAGCAACTGTCGGCATGAAGTGTGCAAGAGGATCGGCTCTGATATGCATAAGGGCCATCACAGTCCTTGAGCGTGGAAGAAACTCGTGCTACTGAAGATTTTAGAACATATCCGAACGTGGTAGTATCATATACACTAACCTTGGTGACGATTTCACTAACATCCCTAGAAGCTTGAGCATTAATACCACCTCGGCCAATCTTGGCACCTGGACCATCCTCCAGTTCAGTTACAGCATCGATGATCTGCTTCTTCAGAGCAGGAGCCTTTTTCTTAGCAGGCGCACTCTGTACAATCTCCTCAGCATTCTCGGGTGCGGTGGCGCGAGGGGTACGATCAGGATCTTCAAGAGTCAGGGGTTCAACCGGGGGAGGTGTGGCTGGAGGTGCACTATGGGGTGTTGCTTTAATGAAGAACAAATTAGATATATATGGGCATTTCAAACCGACATACTCACTTGCACGCGAGACATCCTTTATGGCTTCTGGTGTTTTCTCCCTTTCCGCACGATCATCGGGATCTCCAAAGTCAATACCAAGGTCCAGATCCATACCGCCATCCATTCCAAGATCTCCTTGAATACCCAAATCATCAAAGCCCCCTGTACTCCGCATGTCAAAGTCGTCTAATCCATCACGTCCTTTCTGAAGTGCGGAGTCTATGGATAGACGAGAGCGATGGCTCATATCTGCGTCACGTCCAACTTCAACACTCATTCCATCATCCTCTTGTTCCTCAGACCTTTCCCGTTCATGGCGTTTGTTCTTTGGCTTCGCTTTCTCGGCACTTTCTCCAAAGTCTATTTCAAGGTCTAGATCAAAGTCTTGAGAGCCAATCCCATCTCCTTGACCAATGTCAAAATCGTAGTTGGGATCGTCGAGGTCGAAATGCATAGTATTGTCAGCATCTGCAAGTGTAATATCCGCTTGTCTTGCAATATGCTGTTGACCTTGACCAAGTGGACGATTCAAATCTATCTCCCTGAAGAAAAGACGCGGTCAAACTTGAGGATACTCGAGACATCGACTAATAGAATAGTTGCTTACCAGTTAGCATCCGGAAGCAATAAATCAATATCAAACCCGTCCCCTTGTAGAGTAATCGCGTTTCTAGATACAGCCATTTGGTCTTCTGTCATATCAACGACACCAGGTCGGAAAGCCTATGGGGTATAAGAACCAATGTATTGGAACCAAAGTCGCGTCGAATATAAACGAGAATGAATACCATCTTAATCTTTAGCAAAGCTTCGTTACAGTCATCCAGGAGATATTTGGCCTTGCGACTGTAAATGCGACAAACACCAAGGAGAAGCTGACCACTGAGGCGGAGAGCCATGGGGACAACTTCTTGGTTGACAATGGCATCAACTGACTGACCGATGTCAGTTTGAAGAGTCTGAGTCTTCGAAAGCTTTCGTTCCCAGTGTGCCGCAAGCCATACTTTGCCTAGAGGCCCCCGGCGGGACAGAATAGCCTCCGCGTAGAACATGGTGGTGGTTGTTGGTCCAGAAACAAATGACGAACACGAACTGTTGGTTGGTCTTAGTTGGCAGTTGTTTGCTCATTCACACGGTTCGCGTGTCCGAAAACTCTCGACTGTATCTTTTGTATCCAATGTTCACGCTTCGTTCATGTTGTAGAGGCGGCGTCGACATCGCCTTTCGGCAGTCAAATACCATCAAAAGTACTCGCGCTGTGGGACTTATACGTGAGTAGAGAGTATCAATATTGCATTCGTCAAGCTAAATGTCTCTACTCTGCATGTCGAATAGTACAAAATAAAGCCTTTTCGACAGAAAAGCGTTCCACGACTTCGAAACCAAGGAACAACTCGAGAGGTAGGCGACTGGGACCTGTTGAGCAACTCTTGCAATTTGCAAATCGAAAACAGGATTCAAGCATTCAACCAACTGCCCAGACATACCAAGATATCCTCCAATCCTTAGGATATCTTGGTTTATCCAAGGAGGCATGGGCCATATTTGGAGACATGCAGGCTTGCAATGTGGTACCGAGTATTGCGAACTGGAATGCTTTACTCCAGGTGAGTGCCTCGGCATTCAGTGGGTCACGCCAATCCCCAGTAAACTCATCATTGTGACCTCTAAGTCCTCGAGGCTTGACTGTCATTTACAGCAGCATACCTTCAGTCGAATGAAGGAGCTTAATGTTTCTCCCAATGCGCAAACATACCAAATTCTACTCACTCGCCTAATCGAGGAGCGACACTTCGAAATGTGCATTCAACTTCTGGATGAGATGCCATCATTCGGATTAACTCCGAATCAAGTCACAATGGAGAGGCTTATTGTTGCCCTGGCCCAGAGCGGTTATCCCAGGTTAGCGATTGACTTCGTCGATTCCTTCGAGTCAAATACCCTTCAAAAACTATCTGTGGATATATGGCTCGATATCCTAGAATCAGCCGCATCTGGCTACTACGTAAGTCGTTCCTGGAATTGAAATAGAACTCGATACTGAGCATGCCTACTAGGAAACTGGCGTCGACAGGGCAATGAGCGTACTGAGAGATCGTCATATCGCATTACACGAGGGGCTGTGCTTAACCGTCCTCAATTTTGTCTCTCGGCTGGGCAAGGTAGAACTTGCCAAGGATATCCTTCAGCAGCTGCAAAATCTAGGAGTTGCGATGCGAGAGGAACATCTGGAACCCGTGATCGAGGCATATCTCGTGATGAAGGATACAAAGAGTGCCCTTACTATCTTCTACTCTATGCTTCAGCTGGGGCTGTCGCCTTCTTCCGCCACACTCCGCCCTCTCACACTGGCAGTTCGGAATGACCCGGATCTCCTAGACTCCACAATCCAAGTGGTCGACGAATTCCAAGCATCCGGGAAACCATCCTCAATCCTACCCTATAATGCGCTGCTCGATGCGTGCACCCGCCGAGGCGAACTCACCCGAGCCATCGAAATACTCAAGACTATAAAATCCAAAGGCATCCCCCCGAACATTGATACATACAATAGTCTCATTCATTCCTGTGCCAGTCAAGTCAACAAAGATGTTGGTACGGCGTTCTGGAATGAACTGAAGGACTCGGGCCTTCAACCCAACTACCGGACGTTCGAGAAGCTAATTCAACTCCACCTAAAGGAAGGCCCAGACTACGAAGCAGCCTTCTTCTACTTGGAGGAGATGAAGAGCTATGGCATAACACCGGGCGTCATTATATACGAAGATTTTGTCAAGAAGTGTGTTCGCTTCCACGATAGTAGATTAACTCTCGTGCTGGACGAGATGAAGGAGATGGGGTACGGTATCAGCATTTCTTTGCGGAGGTTCGTGGAAATCGGTGGAAAAGGAGATATACTTGGGCTGGAGCCTTCGGCCAGCAAGCCTGACGAATCCTAGTTAGACTTTGGAGGGTAGAAAGTTGGTTTTATTTGTTTATAGTAGGCACGTGATGCAAATATCACGAGTTTCAATCTCAACCAACCAGACCTTGTTCTTGGAAACGCGTCTCGAAAGCTCCACGAAGCACACTTCCAGCTTAGCTGATTGCTTTAGTGCGACTATCGACGGTCCCTCGCTTTTATCAAGAGTAATTGAATAACGAACATCATTGTACAGAAGATAGCTTGCGTTATAAGGTTAGCATTCCACGATGTTCGTCACTCGACGTTACAATGATTGCTATCCTCTCTACACGACATCAGCGTCTACCAAAGCATTCAGGTTATATACTATTCTAGGTCACATTTGGCACGCAGCGCACTCTGTTATTACAATCTGTAAGATGTTCCAAACTCACCGGACATGGGGTTTTGTCACCAAATGCCTTCGATTTCAGTCCTAACTTTCAGATACCGAATTACAACTTTCTCATGGATCCTATAGTGGAAAATTTGACGAAGGAGAAGCAGTCCTTGCAGGCCGAGCTTGCATGCTTAGAGAAGGAACGATGTATGTGGGCACATGCTCTCCAACGATGGTTACTTCTGATATTCTCTTGACACGAGTGTAGTAACCTCTCGTCGTCGTGAAGATGCATTAAAAACTGCAGTAAGTCCCCGAGAACTCACCTTTTGTCAGGATGTCTTCTGACATCATAAGAAAGCTCGAAAAATCTGAAGCACAAGTCAAAACATTGAGTGACAAGGGCGCCAAGTACGTCGCTCTTCAGAGCAAAGTGGAAGACCTGGAGAAGGTACATGCTGAAGGCAAGAAACGGGTGAGTCGTCTCGGATCCGATCTTTCGCAAACAGCCACTGACCTGATATGAAGCATCAAGCCGAGCTCGACGCTCTTCAGAATCAAATTACTCATGCAAAGAAGCTGCACGCTGAGCAAAAGGCCAAAATTGAACGCCTAAGCTCGCAAGCAGACTCCTTAGCCACTGTTGTCAAGGGACTTAAACTTTCGGTCAAGCATGCTCAAAATGATACCGAAGAGGTCAAATCACAACTCAAATCAGTTGAAAAGGAGAAGACCGCGGCGCTGGCCAAAATTGCGGAATCTGCGCAGTCTGAATTGCGGCGTAAAGCGGACGATCGCAATCGCAACTCCAGAATCATCGACCTCGAGAAGCAGCTCAGTGAATCCCTTGCGAGGAATAAGGCTACCGAAGCTCGCTGCAAAGATTTGGAATCTCGATTGCAGTCTGCGTCTCATGAATCTGAATCGAATGTTGCCAAACTTCGAGTCATTCAGTCGGAAGCCAGTCGTCATGGGTCTGATGCCAAGGCATTACAGCAGCGCGTAATGGAGTCCGATGCGCAGAAGAAGAGCTTGGAACGATCCTTACAATCACGGGACGAGGAATTAGCCACCGTTCGAGATATGCTGGTTCGCTGTTCACAAGCATACGGGCACCTATACTCTTCCACAGTCCAAACTTCTCTTCATGACCAAGCTAAGCGGGAAAATTATCAGCTGCGCTTTACCGTAGCTCGCCTAGAGAGAAAACTCGCTGATCGTGAGGCTCAGGTGCAAGAACTCGCGGACCTCATCAGGCAATATGCCCTCGAGAAACAGCTATTGGCCAATGCTGTTGATCAAGCATATCAGGACTGTGAGGATAGGCTAGGGGGGTACAAGTCGGCTTTGAAAGATATATACGGCCACTTGAGGGAACGGAGCGGAAGGGATGAAATCGAAGATTTACAGGAGCTCCAATTGCGCATGATCCAGCAGAGTCACGATGCAACATGCTCGGATCTACAATATTATCGCCTATTAAGCGATCATTACTACGAAGAATCTGACTCCCTGCGGCTCTCCTATTTATCCCTTGAAACAACGTATGGGGAGGCTATTGCAGCTGTTAAAGCCCACGATGTCGTTGCGACAAACCTTCAAGCGACCCAAGCCAAGCTTCTCGACGATAACAAGTACTTGAGAATCAGTGCGAATAACACAGCCGATGAGCTCAAGATCTGCAAAGCCGAACTCCAGGAGGCTCGAACTGAATTGTCCGCTTTAAGAGTGAAATTCAATTCTGTGGAGGACGAACTACGAAAAGACGTCCAGAAGGCTGAAACTGCTTTATCAGAAGAGCTTCTGCGGGTGAAAGATCTGAATAACGCGGCTATCCAGTTCCAAGCTCGGGAACAGGGCTACAAGGACGACATTAATACGTGAGTTGTTGATTTACATGCGTCTATTAGTACTTACTTGGACACGATGCAGACTTGTAGAACAGGTTGAAGACCTCAGTCGTTTCGAGAAAGCATATCACGATTTGATGAAGGAAGTCAACATTCTGGTATCCAGGAACGCCCTCGCCGAACATGACGCAGATCACCTCAGCCAGATGAACGCCGAGATTCTTAGCCATACCAATCCTGGTCAAAAGATATTCTATGTGGACAAAATTCGTCGCGACTTGGCCGAAACAAAACAGGTATGTAGCTCGTGACTTACGCCAGATCACTTGCTGAAACAGTCTTAGAACCTGATTACTGTTACGTGCGAGCTGAAAGAAACTCAGGATCTCGCAGCTGCATTGACATCTGAGCTTGCATCATATAAGTCAATCACTTTGGCGGCTGATCCAAAACAAAGTACGAGGTTGACACGGGTTCAGCGTGTGCCGTTTGGGGAAAGAAACGGGACCATTGGCCAAGGCGCTCGCGGTGTGACTAAATCTCTGAAGGAAGGCACACTATTGCAGCAACAGCGCATGACCTTATCAGAGCTTGGCCTTTAGTTTAAATCTTCCAATGTACATAATCTTTGCTCGGATGACTGAATTCATGTATATGACGATATCCTTCGAATAATAGTACATACTTGCTGCTTGAGTTTGATCTGCATTACAAGTTTTGCCTTACTTGTGTTTTTGGGCCTCCGCCTTCACCTTATCAGCTCCTTGTTCCACCTTAGTGGCAGCGTCAGCCTTTCCTTCATCCGCCTTTTTCGAACCCCAGCTAAACCATGAGCTCGCAGTATTTTTAGCTGATTGAGCAGCATCAGCTGTTGCTTGCTTTGCTTCCTCAGCTTTCACAGCTGCGGCATGCTTGGTTGATTCGTATGTCGAGGTAGCCGAGGATTTCGCATCGTTGTATTTGGCAGCAGCAGAATCACGAGCTCCTTGAGCAGCTGATTGTGCTTGAGCATATTTAACATCGTATTCGGCCTTCGCACTATCAGCAGCGCCACGAGCACGCGCTTCGGCGTCATTCTTCCAACACGACGTTAGTCCAAATATGAATACAGACAAATCAATCCATACCTTCAACGACTTGGCCGTTGCCTCGGCATCTCTTTGTGTATCCTTGGCCAAACGCTTGGTGTCTTTGACTTCTTCAGGCTTGTAGTAATAATATGCACCTCCTGCAGCGAGGGCGGCGAGGGCGATGATGAGGGGTGTATTACTGGAGCCACCACCACCAGGAGGATTAGTTTCTGGAGTCCGGGGTGAGTCCTTTCTAACAGATGGATCAACGCGAGGTGGGTTTGGCTGAACTGGTGGAGGCTGTGGATTTGCTGTAGCGTACATCCGCTGTAAATAAATGTCAGACATCTGCTGATAACCTTGATGAACACTACTCACGACAGCGGACAGGCGAGCAGAGCGGATGGCAGTATTGCGGAGCATGATTAGTATGGTGTTGGATTGGGAGCAAGGAATGGTCGATGATCAACTCTCGCAATGCGCCTTTAAAGGGCGTGTTCGGAGGCGTTCTATGACGCAATAGATGAGCCATGACGCTCATCACGTGGGCAAAGCGGAGCTCAGATGATGTTCGGAAAAGTGCGAGAACAATCGACGTGTGACATGTTCGTTTTTTGCGACGGCCATGGTATCCCAGGCATACCGGGCCATTCGCAATTCATGCCGTATACTTGGAGCTAACCAACTTAGTCTCCGTTCACTCTCTTCAGCATCTGCAGTTGCTAAAAAACCAGCCCATAGCGACGCTTCAGTCACTAAGGAAGTTGGCGCAGCTGGTTTCACCTCGACTTCCCCTCTCTCTGCTTCAAGCGTTCTGAAGAGCTCCGCTGACCTTCTTTCCCGATGCGTCGAACTTCCGGACAGCACATTCTGGCTTGATCGTGTCGAGGCTTCTCTTCGTGACATACAGCGACCGAGGCCACCTACTATAGCTAGTGGGTCATGATAATTATCGATTTCAGAACCTGAATGAACCAGAACATTTCCTTAGTTTGGGGTGATTCTAAATCTGGAGCAACCGATCTCGTCACCGCTTTACTCGAGGATCCTTTGTCTGATGATAGCCAGAGGCGCACTGCGTTACACGGAAGGCTTGACGGTGATTCAGTCCAACAATCACCACTCCGAATACGGTATGAAAATCTCATCTCAGAGCGTTAGCATTCAAGTGATTTTCTTTAGGTTTGGTGCAGATAATCGAAGGCTGAACAATGAATTACACTTGGGTTCGCCATTCCTACAGAGGTCTGGCACTGAAATTGTTGAGCTCAATGGTGAGATTGGATATTATTCCAAAGCGGCGATTTACTTAGATCTGCTCTAGATTCCGACCCCTCGAATGTTCTACCACATCTCCTTTTGTCTGATATCATTGTGCTGGTGACCGACAATGTCCGATATCTCAACCAACCAGGATTGCTGCCTTTATTACATCAATTCTCACGACACCCAAGAGCATACCTCTTCGTTAATAGGTTATCTTCATCAGGTTCAGCACTTCAAGAAGAGAATCATATCGATTCCACAATAACTAGGCTTTTCGAGGACTCCCTCCAGCCGATCCTTCACGATTCATACCGAATCAAGGTATATTCCGGATCTTCGGATCTAGCCATAGAGGCGATCGAAATCTTTCGCGATGCTGTCAACAGTGAAACGTCACCAAGTTCAAAGGCTGCAGCCTTAGATACCTACCAGGCGAAGTATTTAGCTTCCCGTTTGACGATGCTAGCTTCACAGATTTCGACCTCAATACCTCCAGCTCTTCAGCGACACACTGCAGAAGGTTGTCCCCTATATCAGTATCAGTCTGCAAATTTCCTGGCATCCTCCGCTTTGCATGCTTGTGAAGAGAGCGTGGCGTCCGTGGAGATGCAGATTGCCCAGGCTCAGGAGCGCGTTGAACACATCAAGGATATCTCCGATCACGTAGCGCAAGAGCTGCATAATATCCCGAGGAAAGCGCAAAGCCCGACCTTGTCCCAAGAGGCCAGTATCGAACAACTTGTTCGTGAATCATTACAGGAATCATCCCAACAAGCAGAATATGCACTACAACAGTTTTCATGGTGGAAGCTACCTTGGAAAGTCGATGACCTCCAAGATCGGATGATAGATGCCGTGTTGGACCATTATGCCAAAGAACTCGAAAGAAAGGTCTGTTCACCGATGTCAAATTCTTTCGAAATCGTCTGATTTTTTGTACAGCTCTTGGTTCTCTCTGGTGCATTGGTCATGGAGCAAGCTCGCCTTTGGCAAGAAACCAAGGAGGCGGTCACTTTCCCTTCCGAATCAGTTTTTTCTTCCCGACTATTGATCAATTCTTTAGATCAAATGCACAAGGAAGCTGCTCATCGACCTCAGGATCACATTAGTCATGAATTGACGAAACCCATCGAATATCGTCGGGCGCAGCTGAGCAATCCTGTGGCGAGTCCTGTATCGTACCTGTATCTCAGGGCTCAGAACCTTGTCTCCAGTACATATATCATTGGATTCAGTAGCGTAGGAGGTGCTTGGGGAGCATGGATAACAGATTACGCCTCAACTGAGATGGCGCTTGGAATAGGGGGTCTTGGGGTTGCAGGAGCTGTGAGATGGTGCGTAGGAAGGTGGAATAAGACTAAGAAGCGATTCTGGGCGGACTGGAATCGAGTTGAGGAAGGCTTGGAACGAGATATCAAGGTAGAATTCTGCTGCACCTCCTTAGCAAGATATTGACAGCTCCACTCTTTTATTCCAGAGCGCTGTGGATGATACGATTGACCAGCAAATAGTCAAACCGCCGACGTGGACCGCGGATCAGCTTTCCAATTCGATTTCTAGCAGAATCAAGGAAGTGAAGGATATAGAACAAGAACTCCTCGAACACGCCCAAAGGATTAGAACCTTGGATTCTCAAATACAGAACCGGACGTAGTACCTGCTGTTTGGCAATGAATTTGAAGCATACCATATTCGGATTGAATATGCGTGTATTACAAAACTAAGTCCGACACCTTGATTGTAGCAATGGATACCTCAGTACTTTTTTTCTCAGTGAGTGGAGCCTGCACTACTCAAAGCCTGCGTAAGGCAAAAGAGTGATGCTTTGCACCTAGTTAACTTCTTGACTTTTATCATGGTGTCCTATGAGGCAAGCACCAGAAGTCCATCATTCACATCCACTCATTGGCATCTGCAAGCAAACTCTAAGGGATTGTTACTTAACCTGATGACGTAAACGATTATATTACTCGTTGGAGCATGATAGTGGAGAAGGCTCGCTATGTCTTGTTTCCAAAAGATGCTCAAGACGTGACACTTGTTGTTCGGTTAACCGTTGCCAGCAATTTGGACCTTGCCATTGCCGGAGGCAAGCATGGCAGCCTTGGACAATCTTCACCCGAAAGAGCCGTAGTCATCGATCTATCGACTTGGGTGCCTGTGGCAGGCTTTCCATAGTGCAATGAAGATCATTGAAAATATATTGTATCTATGTTTTCGTCTTATCAAGCACGCAAGGTTCCGTATAGTACCTGAACAGACGGCGCTCAGTTGACCAAGACCTTCGCTGATACATCACTTCACTTGAAACTTCAGAAGAATGCGTGTCTACTGGTCGCAGCATGAACGTAGCATCTTTAGTAGGGCATCCAATGTACGCGCTCGATTGGAGTCTTCGTACGGGGTGCATCGAGCACTCCCGTCTGAATGTAACCGTGTGTGAATGTAACTGTGGCGATTAAAGAAACCGACGCCAAGGTACAGCACCCACCGATAAGAAAACTATTTGGTGCCTGGATTGTTTGTTGTCGAGTGAATTAAGTAGAGCTTGTTGTGCCTCGCGTGACTCATCCGCAGCCGGGTTCAATTCAACGGCGCTTCCGGAGGAAAAGGGCATTGAAAGCACTACATTCACCTAGCCCATTGAACTGATCGAATAACTGAAAGAAAACCACAGCTTCAATGCAAACAGGAGGTAGTCCGTGCGAGGGTGGCTGAAATGGCATAAAAGGCGGTTCGTTGGGTATTGGTTCACCCATACCTTTTCTTCCCTACTTCTTTCTTTGACCACGGTTCCAGCTGTCAGATCACAAACTCGAGAGGTCGGAGGTAGCGCTCCATCAGCTCCCTGGCTGTTCGGAGTACGTGCAATTAAGGCTTGATCCTCGAGAGGGAGTGAACCCTGGCAGCTCTGCAAAGATTCGACTGCCCAAGGTCGGAGGTTGCCCTCTACCAACTCCCTAGCTGTTCGGAGTCCGTGCAGTTAAGGCTTCGTCCTTGGGATAGAAAAAACACTGGCAGTTCGCGCATCGACATCGTCGTCCTCGTCGGCAAGTCGCATCAAGAGTGGACGACTGGAGGTGAGTGCGCTAGTTCTATTCATCGTTACGTCTGACTACTTTGGTGGTTACCCTCTTTTAGGACGAAGCGTCAAGAATCCAGGCTGAAACGCCTCACTCTCTTCATGCCCTTTTTTTGGGCCACGAAAAAAACCTCGCTTGGATGGTACCCAGCCATCTTGGAGTGTCTGACGGCGTGGAGCCTGATGAAGTCGGTTCGAGACCGGCGGCGGGGACACACTTGGGACTTTTTTCAATAGATAGCTCAACCGTGTATATAGGTAGATACAGAATACACTGCTTATCCCTCACCCAAGTCGTCACTGGACCCTAGATAGATAGAACAACTGAGATTGTTTGTACTCTTGGCTCTTTCGTCGTAACGCAATGGTTGAGATTCTTTGGTCGTTGTTTCAACTTCGTCGTCTGAATCGTTCAAATCCATCGCCTTTTATGTCGGCACGGCGCTCACTCTTGACCCTTTCCAGATGGGATGTGCTCAAGGTAATCTAGGTGGTCTACCTTGTGTTACAGTGTGATAGGGATTTTACGGTAAATTCCGAAATTGCAGATTCCATAGCTGTCGATCCGGGAAAACTAACAGATCGAACCAAGTTACCTGGCGCCTTCGTATTGGCAAATCAACCATCTGTCTCCCCCCTGTCCAAATCCGATTGCCACAAATCTCCTACTTTCAAGTCGTTTCGTTACGCTTTTTACAGATTCTAAGTCTTGCATCAACACATGACATTGATTCAGTCATTTTTGACAACACAAAATAGACTTGAATGTGGGTATCAAACGTGCCTTCGACGGTCAACGTCAAACAACTTCAATACGTGTTTTTACAGGCACCAATTCTCAATTTTGGAATGAATATGGGTACGTCATCGAAAAGACGTCAAATGTTTAATCCGATTATCGGATGGATCCTTATTATTCTTCATTCACCGATTACATCGGACAGGAGCGATAACCAAATCGTCTGTACTCTTCAGTTCCTATTACACCTGTATCAATAAGAAACCCTCTCCTTTGGAATAATCAAACTCAGGAACTCTGTCTCTAACAAAATCCTCTAAGCTTACTGCTTTCGTAGTCAACAAGAGGACCACCCACTGAACTGTTAACTGGACATCCATCACCGACACCATAACTCTTCCTGGCTTGCCAAGCTCCCCCAAGATAGTCCGGTGACGTCGACCTCTGTGGTTCGTAACGAACCATGTGTTTGATTTGCCGTATGCTAATGTCGTCTTCCAGTCCTTACATTGCAGTAAATCGATCATCGTAACATCATTTGAAGCTGATCCACAACGCCAGACTCCTACACTCACTATGTCCGCAGATGTATGGATCTTTGTGCTAGACCGTGTTCGAGCTAGACAGGAGACCCTAACGGACGAACCTTCGAGGCATCCGTGTTGCAACCTAGCAATCGCGTAGTGTCCTTAGTACATATATATTACGTTGTTCGATTTTCTTTCTCCAATACTCGTTAAACCTTATAATATAATAACTGTACCTTTGACGCAACTGCGATGCAATCATGGTCGGATCCGCCTTCACCCTGCCCCAAGGGCCAATTCCATGGCAGTTCAACCCATTTGTTCAGTTGCTCGTAACCACTGATCTGATGGCACTTTGGTCTCAGAATGGTTCATATCACCTTGCATCCTGACAATAAAACGTTGGTGGGAATATGGCCATGGAATGAAACGGCCTTCTGCCACCGAACGGAGCTAATGGACATGGCAATGATCATCAGGTAAAATACAACTCACCCGTCCCAGCCACTCCTCCACCTACTTCTTGAACCCCAGTATGTGACCAAAGTGACGCTTGGGTCCAACGGAGACTACCCGTCCCCCCTCCCATAAATCCCTCTTCTTGACGCAGAATCGGGGATCGTTCTCACCAGGTTATCTATAGAGATCCACTCTCACACCCTCTATACAGAATACTTCAAATGTATCCTCGACGACCATTTTATGTTGGTTTCGGCACTGTCGACCTGCAACAGTGACGCCTATTACTTGCCAACTACCGATGAGTCCACTATTGTGTGTACTCGATACTGCCCGGCATATAGGGTTTTTAAATCGTAGAGCCTTGCTCCGGAGAAGCCCGTTGTTATACACCCACATGCATCCTTTCCGAACTGTTGGATATACGAATGTCACCAAAGTTCTATCGATTACACTCCGCGCCCGGCGCTTCTCCATGGCTCAAAATCGCGCAACCATCCACCATTCCGAAAATGCGCGACTCAATAGACTACAAGACATGACACCATTGGTTAGACCATGCTGAGGATACCTCCTCCCACTACAACGCCTCTCACGTACATGGGCACAGGAGCTTCTAGGACTGAATTACCATACTGTCGTCACCTCCTACCCCGCAATACTATAGTCTCTACTGTTGGTAGAAAATCATACTCAGACTGCTGGTATGACGCGGTCCCAACGTAATCGAAGGAGTTCCTTTGTTTGCTGCTTGTTCGGGTAGGGCGATGGGTACCCAGGCTTACTCCAATTGGTGAATGGTGACCGACAATCACAGTCAGTAATATTAACCCCACATAACCACATTTCACGAATATGTTCTCGGACGTCCGACTCATGGAATTTGCCGTATTGGTCTCGCGTAGCTGTCTGAGGCACCGGACTTGGGCAATTTTTTCTCGCTGCTTCCAGGGAAGAATGTTGAGAAAAAAAAATAGAAAAAATGCCCGACGACGACAAAAACCGAAGAAAAGGATTATTGCCGATTATCGTCGGCAGCGCCTCTTTCAGCTTGACCAAGCAGAGAGCTCAGTTACGATGTCATTGAGGCTCGTGCAGTATGCGCCAATTAGGTGATTTCTAGAGGTCTGAATGGTGAGCAGGGATCGAAATTGAGAAAAAAAGACGTTTTTCTCCACTGAACAACCCTTCTTCCCCGCATGATCGTTGAATTGCTCTAGCCGAAAATCCGCCACAACCTCGTGTAACGTCTACACGCTGCTCCTGTCCCATAAGATGGGACATTCGATTCTCATAATCTGATTTATCATGAAATTGGGACAAAAAAAAATTGTAATTCTTTGAATGGAATGCTGATGCTGACAAAATCTTGTGCTCTTTCATTTTGGTATTCCTGGCTCTAGCTTACCCAACCAAGTATCGACGAAGTTGGATTTCCAGAGGGCAGCTTCGCTTTCACTGTTTTTGGTTTTTGCCTTTGCGTGAGCAGCTTTCGTAGAGCTCATGCCTTGTATGAAAGGCTCAGTCGCGGCGTCGACGAAGCATCCTCTGTTTGGGTCCGGAAAGGTACGCTACAGGTCTCGTGCCTGAGTTTGTCATGGCTGTTAAGGAGATGATGGGCCCGGTATGTTGAAGTGACACAGTTTGCGATGTATCTAATGATAGGTGAACAAGGAAAATCAAATCAAGATATTAGTAGAGATGTCCCGCCGATATTTTATTACCAAGTCACTATCCCTCA
The DNA here is from genome assembly GCA_019632295.1 of Tulasnella sp. 418. Lineage (NCBI taxonomy): Eukaryota > Fungi > Basidiomycota > Agaricomycetes > Cantharellales > Tulasnellaceae > Tulasnella > Tulasnella sp. 418. The sequence continues at coordinate 82,254 of WSTZ01000008.1, forward strand.
AAGTCACTATCCCGCCATGAGTGGTCACCTGTAAGGCACTTTTTGTAATCTTCAACTTCAGCTACCAATCGGAAACTAATTGAATGTCTTCTGAGTTATCTTTTCAATGACCTGATCGTGTTGATTTAGGGGACGGTCTCTTGATATGTCACGGTGCCGCCTGACCCATGCCGATTGCTGAGTCCAGTCCTCGATCAATACATTTTATCCCGGCTCCACCCTGCGAATGATGAAGAAAATGAAGAGGCCAAGGCCCCTGAGGATTGTGATCTCTTGCCTTTGGGACATGCCCTAGGAAGGTGAAAGAGAAGTTTCGTTCGTAATAGATATGGCCTCTTTGGCAAATTGACTTTACAAGCACGCGCCGGGAGATGAGTCGACACCCGTCTTCCACATCGAGGAATCTGTAAATACGAGACAGTCCTTCCCCAAATCGGTCCAATCGTACCCTCGCGCCTGGAAGGTTCAGTCGAGTCTCCGTTGACTTGAGGTTTTCATTCGTGATCATCGAAGCGCTTAGCATCAACATCACAACTTTAGTATGACCTCGGGACTGCGTTTACCATTCCCGGCACGATCGTCGCACATTCATCGGGCGGAAGGTTGGTTCCTTGTCTCTCCTTGTACCTCCGTGCCCTGTAACCCGCAATTGACTCGAAAGAGTAATTTTTTTCATGTGCAACTGGGAAATTGGGGTCCACTCACCCCTACTCATGTCACCACATAGAGAGATACGGGAATCCACCAATCGCATTACACCGATGCAAAGGCTTTAAGCGCAGGGCGTCCAAATGCTTGGGTTTGAAGGGGTTGTCCCAAATCTGCGTCTCGAAGATAGAGAGAGAACCTGCATTTGTTGACAGAATTTTTTTTTTGAGACACCGAAGGGGTTTGTATACTGCTTGTGAATTAGTCGCAGACCGTCCTAGACTTTCATATCTCACAATGCGGAGCATTGCTTGTTATATTTTCACTTGCTCCACCACAGTTCGACCCTTGTCGTTCACAAGAACCAGACGATTGTGTGTCGCTTTCGAAGTCGACGGTTGGATGATCAAAGAACTTCTTCTTACACGATTCCCAATGAAGTTAACAACGAACCTCCCCAATTAGACGTGCACAAGATATCAACTAATTTTATATGGCAACAGCTATCCAGCAAAAAAAAACATTCATAATCAAGTTGAGTGGGGTCAGAAGTCGTGAAGCATGCCAAAAAAAAGGTCATAAGTATTAGAGTGAAAATGTCAAAACATCGAAGTCGTCGAGGTGGTATTCTTGAACGGTTCTTCGATAGAGTGAAAAACATCGGAAAATGCGTGGCTCGAAAAGAATCACAGCTTGCTCGAGGTCAAGCTGTTAAAAAGAAGTCGTGATTAATGAACAAAGAAAACGCTCTATTTAATTGAACAAGGTCTGAAATGAGTGAACACAACAAAGAACGAAGGGGGATGTGGGTAGAGAGCCTCGAGGAGAGATGACCCAACAATGGAGTAAAAAAACCATAAAAAATACACAGAAAAGCCGCAAAGTCGAGTGCCGAGTGTTGACGCTCGTCTCCAGTGATGATACATACGTGGGTGATAACGTCAACGGCGTTATTTTTCATTTCCTCCAAACTTCCCACCATTTTCCGCGACCTCGGGCATTGTCACCGCTGCCGTCATCATCATCTTCATACCCATCTACACCTTCTGGTTCACCGAGACCTTCAATGTCACAGAAGCTGACATATCCATTCTGGTCCTTGAGGGCAAGCGATGCAGAGCGGGCATCAAAACACGGCTTTGAAGGCGCTGCAGGCGTCTCTGAAGGTCTCCCCAAACCAATACTACTTGGGTCTTCGAGGGGCGGAGAAGGTGGGGGAGTTATCATGGCAGTGCGTGGTAACCGCTTGGTAGAACGCGAGGGAGATACAGGAGAACGCGACTGTCTGGCGGTAGAGGCGTGTCCGATAGAGGGAGCACGTTGCGGTGGATTGGCTCCACCTTGAGAATAGCTAGGACCTCGAGAATGATCGCTGGGAATTGGTCGTGAAATGGATGACACAGATGGACCGCGAGAACGATGACCGGGTAGAGTAGATGAGGTTCCGGCTATGTTGGAGATAATTCCGGCGTCTAATTCACTGGAAATTGCGGTGGCAACGCGAGACAAATGATAGGACGCAGAAGGCGAGGCAGCTCTCGAATGCATTGGTGCAGCAGGCGAAGACGACCGTCGGGGGAGATTGAGATGTGAGGGGGTACCTGGTCTGCTAGGGTAGTGTCCAGGCTGGTTATGTAGAGGAGTTGGAGCGGTGAGTGTGCGATTCATTGCCGGAGGTTGCGGATGCTGCTGGCGTGTGGAGAGGTAGGGGTGTGGAGAAGGACTAGGAGTGCGTCGACGTGAGATACGGTCGCGTTCCACAAACCGTGAAGCAGCAGGAGAGGGGGATCTGGTAGCTCCTGAAGAAGAGGAGAGTTGTTTGTGATGATGTCTCTTGTATGACCGAGAAGGGGAGACTCCAGCGGAACGAGGAGGCCATGTTATTTCGGCTTGAGGGTAATAGTCGGTGTCCGCATCCGATGATCGCTCGTATCCGTCCGCTCTCTGCAGCGCTGCCATGAGCATTTTTTCAGAACGTGAAAGATGGCGGGGGCTTTGTTGTGGACGTTGTGGAGGAAGCTCACGACTGGGAGGAGCAGTGGGCGATGGCGTAGTATTGGATGATGAAGAGGTGGATGAGGAGGATACAGCTAGAGCCGGTACATTTGGATACGCTGGCATTGGCGAATAGAGAGCCATCTGGGAATTGTTGAGGAGGGAGGAAAGAGAGAAAGAAATGATGGAATGATGGCCTCTATTTCAAAGTGGACGAGATGGGGAGGCCTCGTTGGTATGGGATAGGATCAGCGCAGCGTTAACGTCAGCTAATTCCAGGAATTCGGGTGCGGGTCCAGCTTCCGTGAAAAAAACAACAACACAGGCAAAGGGTGGACACGAGGCTTATTGGTGTGGTCTGTGAGTCCGAATGAGACCGATCCGTTCGCTCGGTTGCTTCTTGCCTAGAATGTGCTCTCTGCGTTTATGCTCACCACTGCGTTGACAAAGAGGGTTTCTGGGGATAAGAGTGGTGAAAGACGATAGCACGTTCTAGCACAGACTCTCTTCAAATACCTCTATTTGTCGTCCTTTGCCTAATTCAGATCCGGTGCGAGGGTCTAGACCTTCCCCTGCTTCTGTCGGGGTTTCATATACCTGGACCCTCAATTCGCTTTTCGTCGGTTTCCATCAAAAACGTTTTCATCCAGTTTCTGTCACAATCCAACCCGAACACTACGCGTGACTGGCGGCGATGCCCTCAGCAACGAACACAAAGTCAAATATCAAAGTAGCTCCACAGACGTAGTTAAATCGGCCTGCAGGCCAACTGAAACCTGATCTAGAATTTTTGGCCTAAAGCACGGATCAGAAGACAACTGACATCATCAGTGTTGACGACGTCATTCCAAGCAAAGTCATCTCGTCACCTCCGTCGGTCCTATCTCACTCGGTCCTATTTACCCTTCCAGAGTGTCCTTCTAATGGATTTAAGCAAATTCATTATTCATTTATCCTGACTTACTATTCTCGGTCTTCTTGTCGGTACCAAGGTTACTCGGAGGATTCATTTTCTCAGCTCCACCTGTGAAAAAAGCGCTATTACAACTATTGTTCCTTCGTGATATCATTGTATCGTACACTCCCAATGTACTGTCTGTTGGCTACCGTTTCCGGTGACGGTGATGTCAGCTCATAAATGTTTTGTGACAAATGTCTGTTTGACTAATGGTGTTCGACCACTTTTTTGCCCATGAAATGAGGCATAATGAATACTCCCTATTGGTGTTCCTGACGATCGTTGCCGCCTCCGTCCGCCACGTTTCTCGTAACCACTAGACATCAAGCCGCACATGTTTATCGTTTCCTTGGTCCGACACACGACTTCACCACTGTACGAGTGACAACTCGGGATCCGAGACTGTTACTATTACCTCTTATGTTAAACCTCCGCCTATCCCACGAGTAGCCTTAATACCTCTGGCGAAGTTTTCCATGTCTCGTTCCAATGTCTTATATGGCTCCATTCGCCCAACCTATCAAAATCTCACAGTTTGTCCTAATTTTTACCTCTTGGTAGTGTACGTATGATCCTTCCGTTCCGAAACCACCAGATAGTCATCCGGCCCATGCACCGGACGTGCTCCTCGTTGGGGACAAAAAATCACGCGGCTTTACGGAATCCCAATTATTGCCGGATTGCACCGTTAAGTTATGCGTCCGATACGTTACACAATTCAAATGTGTTTAACAGGCCACCTGGACAAATCATAAGGCCTCACAAACCCGATCTTCGCTGTCAGACGGTCCTCCGACCCGAGGGTGGTAAAACCAATACTAATCTAATCAACCGATCTCTCATTCAATTTCCAACAGTGCCCATAGTTCATCGATAATGCATAGACTATGACGAAAAATCAAAGTTCTTACGCAAAACACTTTTTGATATACATCTTGCTAACTTCGGTAGTAAAAGATGATTTAGAAGAGATTGAACCCTATCTTCCCCACATATTCGACAGAGAAAACGCCACAGCAGCGCAATCTCGAATTCCCCCCTCCTCCCCTATACAGTATCCGATGGGTCGGGGTATCTTCTAGACTTCTTCAGACCGGTGGCTATGGCATCTCCATAATATACGGTTGAGCCGAGCTGGTATGTCAAGAACGCGAAAAGGCCTATCATAATGAAGACCGAGGAGTAGAATACGCCCAGTGTTTCAGATAAGTCATCATTGGTACTTCAGACAAGACACTGAGGAGAGCAGAAAGACCTCGAAACACGGCGAAAGAACTCGTTATCTGCGACAAACGATGGTGTCTACCCGCACCGTTGGAGAATTAAGCTCAGAACTCGTGGGGGTATGTGGCGCTACCGTAGAATTGTTCCGCAGGCCTGTATTCAAACATCTTGCGCTGGGCGTCCTTTGAGTTATTCTCCAAGCGGGTTAGCATTCTAGCTAGCACCCTCACTGTCTAACCAAGTTTCCGGGGTATAACCCAGTGCAAGATTATGGGGCAAGTAGTGACAGCATGGGCATCGTTAGGTGCTGAAGCCAAATCCTAATCCAAACCCAATCTTCATTTCCCAAGACTACATCGACATTCGACGAACCCGATTTGGGTAGCGCTCCCTGAGAATCTACTGGCCTTACAATTGATCGTACGCTTATGAACCCGAACTAACTTGTCCAGGGTCCATCTAAGGAGTATATAGTAGTGATGGATACCTTGATGAACGGAGGAAAAAAAGGACAAAAAGCTTGAGAAATTCGCCATATCGGTCAGATGCCATTATTTCTCTAGCCTGAGATGTTGTTGAGATCACAAACACAATCATGACTAGGCGCTGCCTTGCGGCCTGCACGTTCAGCAGGGAACAATTGGCCTTGTGACTGCTATAACTACACACGTAATGCCACACACCCTAGCATATGCTCACAACCGCTTTTGTGACAAACAAAAAATCTATAATACATTAGTGGCTGACGGTTGCGACCCGACCCGATCCGAAACAATCGGTCTTTCATCTCCATGCAAGGTTGCAGCTAGACATTAGGTGATAATGTTGCAAGACTGTCGGCTTTAATACATTCAGGCCTTTTTATGTCATAATACCGCGGACCTTGCGATTACTGATCAAAATCTGAACCCTGTGATTCACCGCCGAACAACACCGCTAAACAGTCCGTCGTTATGAGGATGTGAACCACAGAGCACACACGCATTTGTCAGCTGAGCGGTGTCCCACGAACCCGAATCGTGTTATAACAAAGAACCTCATTGACTGTTTACACTCACCCTGCTGATCAATGCCCTGTAGGCCTGATATCCAACCTCGGGAATCGCAGAACGTGACCGAGGGTCGAACCACTGAGAAAAAGGTCACCTGATCATCAAACATGTCGATTGAACAAGACATACTAGGCGCCCCTTTCGCTCTAGACGTCATAGAATTGGTGTTCCTTCCTTTCGCCGTCGAAAACAGACGCGAGGGTTCATAGCATACGATTGGCCATTAAACAGCCGGAACCTAAATGGCAAGTTTGGATTCAACCGAGATCGGGTGCTCCTTTCGGCCATCCAAACTCTACTATTGCCCTTCGAATCGGTCATCAGCAAGAAGGCAGGGATGAAATGGAAGCCGTATGTGAGAGGATCGTGAGCGCGTCCATGCGTACAAGATTAACTGCAAGGGATGGATGGACGTCGAGCAGGATGCTGAGGTCGTAGCTGATGTCCCACTATTAACACCCCCCACACAAAGGACAATTCGCAATCAAATGAACCAGACATCCCATGGAAAGCGGCAGCTCCTTTTACCTAACTTTAGGAGTGCAGGGTAGCGGAACATACTCGATCCGCTTTGTCTCGAGAGGGGTATCTTAACAGAGCTTAATGATCAATCTTCCCTTTCTAGGCAAATCACGGTTGACTACATACGTGGCTATCAGTATCTTGAGGCCGTGCGCGAGGAAGGCCTGCGGCATTCTGTCTTGACCACCACTTTCAAGGTGTACCTGCTGCCGTAGTGCTGGTGTGGAGCTGCTTCTGGAAGAGTCGAGGATCTTCTCCTCCAAGGCAGCAATGGCTCAAGCGGTCTGGACGGATCGGGGTTTGCATAGTGCGCAGACCATGAGACTAAGGAAGGAACGAGGGTGGCTTGGACTGCGATTTGAAATTGCCCATTCGTCGACGAAGCAGTAAGGTACTGTCTTTTGGTCATTTGAGTGGAGCGCGTGAGACTAACGCTGTACGGCATGCTAGAGTACCGCAGTTGAGCCCCAATTCAGTTATCTTTGATGACACTGGTCCAGATTCAGGCAGATAGGTTGTTGGGGTCAGACCTGACTTTATGGCATAATTTGTTCATTCGAACATACCTGGGCTTTTGATATGTTGTTGCGTCAGCGGAAATGAACTTGGCTAGGTGGTCAGTCTATTTGATTTCCAATTATCATGACAGGCGTGAGCTCGAGCAAGCAGAAAACATCGGCCGCCGATGACACAATAATTGTTTAATTCAATAAGGCGTCCCAAGTGAAGTGACTTAATTGGGGGTCATCGAAAATTGCCAATTGTTCTTCGCAGAACAACCACCCTCTGGGAGAAAAATTGATAGAAATCAATGGAAAAAATCGGAATGTGCACAGCCAATCGCTTACAGGGTCCAAGTAACGAGGGAGACGTTTTGATAAAATAGTCTCAAACTCTCGGATCACTCCAAGACACCACCTCGCTTAGTTGCATCACTGTCGTCGAAATTTGTTTGTTCGTCGAAGTCAAACATGTTCGGAGTTCCAACCCGACAAACAACACAGAAAAATGGCAGACGGAGCAAAGAAGAATGCCAACGACTCTGGGGCAGTTTCAGCTTCGTCTGTAGTGGTTTCGAATGGGACTTTGAGCTCGGGAAATGGAGGATTTGTGGAGAGCTCGGTCGTTAAAGTCCAACCGGGTCTAAAGAATGGATCTAGTGTAGTCATTCCCCAAAGTCAAGTACAATCATCTATAAATGGCGCTGTGGGTGCAGCAAACGGGCAATCTTATGCCAAGAAACCTCCGGCACCGCTAGATCTTCAACTATCATCTCAATCGTATTATCGACAACGGACCTCTATAGCCACACCTTCTCCCGCTCCACCATCTGCTGCACAGAAAACGACTCCACTTCCTACATCACAAGTCACTGGGGCTTCAAAACCTAACGCCGCGACTTCATCTTCCCAAAGCCGAGATGCTGCCAGAACAGCAGAAATCAAGCGTCTACTCAGCCGGAAGCGACAAAGAACGGAGGATGATAATAAGACCGAAAACGATAATAGGCAAAGGTTAGTCATCCTATTTGCTTCCATACACCCACACTCACCTCATTATCAGGTTTCAAAAGGCGCTAGCGCTGGATTACGAACTTGTCCAACGACCAGATATCGAGACACCATTTGAGGATGCAGCTGATGCAGTCAGGCGACTACTTCCTTATCACATCTTTCAGCATCCTCAGGATGAATTGAAGTATGCACTAGAGAAAGGCACCGGGCAAACGCGGTCATCCGGCAAGGGCAAAGAAAAAGAATGTTCAACTGAAGGTGCTGATAACGAGACGAAAGGTAGACTGGACATCCTAGGAACCTCGCACAGCTTTTGATCGCTTGAATTTTTAGAGACAGGCATTGCTCTTTTTCGCAAGCAGAAGCACGCTCTGGAGTCTCGCTTTCGTGAAATTCGTATTCGTGAAGCTAAAGTATCACCCTACTACTTTCGATGCATGTTCTTGTCTGACTGTAAACTTGCACTTAGCACTCTTCTCCACCAGAGCAAATGTATTGGCTAACCCAAGCCACATTGGACTCTGATCGTGAAGCCAATACCGAACTTTCAAACAAGTTGCGGGAAGCAAGGGTCGAGCACGAGAGGAAGGAGCGCGAAAAGCAATCAGCAACCCAAGCTTCAAAATCGTCGTCCGCCGCAACTACACCCATCACATCCCGATCTCCATACACATTTTCTACTCCACACCCTTACAGCTCAGTCGCCGCATATACGTCGGCGGCTTATCAAAGCTATTATCAATCATATCTAGCCTCCATGTCAAATTTGACACCAGGAGAAATTCAGGCACGTGCTGCTCTTTATACGCAAGGACGAGTGCCGTACGGTCAAGGCATTACGGCAGGAGCAACATCTTATTCATATGCCAATTATTTCACACCTACTTTTCCCGCTGTCACAGCTACCAGCTCCGTGCCTCTTCCCACTCCCACAGCCGCGACCCCGGCACCGACCACACCTGTCACACCTCTTCCATCAACTATATCTAATACGAAACCAGCCACTGTTCCTCCCTCAACAACGCCCAACACGTCAAACGTAGCTCCAGACACCCCTTTCCCTGTTTCCATCCCTGCGACTGAACTCAACTCACTCCATCGACTAGGGATCTATCCCGTAGCAACCTCAAGTCTACCTCCCAACACGCCCGAACCTGCCGCTGTGTTTATCGGATTGTCGGCGGATGGGAGTATGATTAACATGACAATCAATCTTGCAAAACTTGAGCCGAGTCAGAGAGGGGGTTTAGCTAAATTTTTGTCGGGTCTCGTGAAGAATGACAAGGGTGGGGCGTCAGCTGGGTAGTTCCTTTTAGGCAGATTTTCGTGTACATTCTTAGACTGTATGTATTACAAGAGAAAAGATATTTTGTAACGTGACGTCATGACTCGTAAATAAAATAAAAAGGGAGGTCAGCTCCCCAAACAAACATCTTCGACTATCACATTACCATCACTCACATTCCACCACGATAATATGGGATCTCAATACACTCGAAACCAGCACGAAGGCGAATTCAAAGGCTCGCTTGTTGATGATAGTTAGTGTGTTTCATCTTTTCTCGTCGGGTGATCTAAATGTCTCAATAATCGGATACTTCCCCCATTAGCCTTCAGCAAAAGGGACATGGGTTCAGAATATGCGAGGAACTGCCCTGCAGAAGGCGACAGTAAGTGATTCCTTTTTCCTCATCTGACACTGTCTATATAAACACCAAATTGGGAAATAGCAACAGGAGAAGGAGGATACGGCGGCACCGGAGACCCATTCACCCGTCAGAATCAGGCCCACTACGATCGTGGCATATTTGGAAAGAATGAGAAAACCTTAGCAGAACAAACACCCAGGGATTCGCCGGTTGACGACGGAGAACGCTATGCAGGGGAAGGTATAGTTCCGCGTAAGTGCAAAAAAAGGGCCGGAGTCATATAGAGGCACCGATTGATGGCGCGCGATCTCTTCCTTTAGCCACAGAAGCAGCAGCCACTCAAGGTACATCATCTGGAACTGGAGATCAAGCTCGTCGAGCAAATCAGCAATATCGTGTGGCGAACGATTACGATGGCTCCAACATCGGCGGTTGATCGCTGTTAGGGGATAAAGTTGGAAATTCTTTGGAAGTCTTGGAATACACAGCTATAATTTGCTTGATAAGTAATGCTAACAATCTCCGTGCTCTGCAACCGCGCCCATGGATCGTACGTCAAGGAACCAACGAAACTTGAGGTAACCAAAAACATCGACTAAGTACAGGTGACCCATTCGGCGTCATCGTGAAACAAGGAATGAAAAGATAATAAGATACATCAGCAGTGAGATCGGGAAACGCAAGTTGGGTAACAATGAGGTGAGGGTAGTCAGGAGGAGAGAGATAATCCCTGAGGGTGGCGTACAAAAGGAAAGTAGAGTATTTTTGGTAAATGTAGCGGATGGACAACGGCGGGTAGAGAGGACAGTGAAGATGGGCGATACAGGATATGGACATGAAAGCGTTTTGGAGAATAGATGAAGGGATATAAGTCAAGCGAAATTAGTGCTACAGCATGCCTGCACCCTTGAGATTTGCAACAAGTAAGATCTCTTGGACAGAGTCCATAATCACTGGGTGGTGAAACTAAGTTAGGATACATGGATTGTGCCTCGAAGAAGTGAAACTCACTCTGTATCTGACGACTGTCTGTGGCACAAGTTAGGAATGTGTGTATCTTGCTTGCTGCATCCTCTCCGCGATACTTGTCAATGAACTTCTGTTTCAAGAACTCGCAAGCCGCTGGGTAATCTTCACTGGCTCCTGTAAAATCAGGGAAATGTACCGATAACGGCGAACGGGGCAGCTTTTCGGCGAATAGGTCGATCTTATTGAAGAACACAATCTAAAATAAATTCAGTTAGTCTGAGGGGTTTAAAAGCCGGTGCCCAATAAACATACCACCGTGGTATTGACAAACCAGCGCGAATTGCAGATAGAGTCGAACAGTGTCAATGCCTCCTCCATCCGGTTCTGTGACCAAGAGAGGTTAAGTCGAGGAAAGGAATACGACAGCATGTTTAGCACGCACCACATCCTCTGATTCATAAAGTTTCTGGTCATATTCACTCAAGGACACCATGAAAACCAATACCGCTAAGAAATGCGGTATAAGCTTGACGTACGAAATTGAAAGCCACGAGGCAACTGTGGTAAGCCACTCACCCACGTTATCAAAGCAATGAATCCACTTTTTGCGTTCGCTCCTCTGCCCTCCAACGTCATATATCCGGTATGTCAACTCACCAACGCGGAAAGTTGTTTCAATAATACCAGTTGTTTTGACGCGCGACCGGAGGATGTCTTGATCTGTAGGGTTGTATGACGGGGAAGACATCCGTTCCAAGGCATGGAAGAAGCTGGTGTGGAGGTAAGGTACAACGGCGGATTGCGGGGTGACATTGTAGGGTCAGGAGGGCTCTGGCAACAAGGGCTGAAAAGGAAAAACTTACTAGCTAGCGGAATCGTTCAGCTGAAATTCCTTGCTCCGGTTCACGACTGCCCTGACGCCCGGATCGTACCACAACCCGCGAAGAGCCTCGCTGATTGGCTTCGGAAGACATTCGAAGCCCAAATTATAGCTCGGGAGGGCGAGAATCTGTTCCTTGCGGGACTCATTTCCCGGTTGAAGTGGGACCTTGAGGACCGGCATTGCTTGGAGTACGGCTTGCATAGAGGATATTGTTGAGGAGAAGATGGAGTCTTTGTGGAGCTGCCGTTCCCTATCGCTGTAACCACCTTCATGCATGAGTTTCATTTGCTTGACGATAGTTGTCTGAACCAAATGAAAAACATTAGAGATTGCAGGGAAGATTGGAAGCAATCCGCGTACCTTGCCCGAGTCTCCAGCGCCTAGCAATAGCATCTTGACTTCATGTTCAGCTTGCTTATCTTTCTCTTGCTTATCCTTTTGTTCTGCGAAGACAGAGACGTTGGTATCGGAACTCTGAGAAGAGGGTGTCGGCTCACTGCCGGTAGGATGAGCCGCCTTGACGCTATGGTCAATGGCTTCAGTAGATTGAATGCAACCCATGTTGAGTGTGTGGAGGGGGTGGAAAGAAGCTAGAGATGAAGAGAAAGTGTGAAGATATAAGGAATTTGGTTGAAATTCGAATAGTCGATCCGAGTTGCTAATGGGGTTACCCGCCGCCGAATGCACGCCTAACGACAGCAATGAAGAATTACCGAAAAGGTGCCGTCACGTCAGAGATGAACTCTTACCACAAAATATCGGGTGGGTCCTTATATAACTACAAACAAGTTGCGAAGGGTCGTTACAAGATAGGAAAATGAGGCTTGCGGAAGTAGAGTTTTATTGACAGGTCGTGGGTCATGGTCACGCTAATTTTTCTATTGTTTCGTCACTTCAGAAGCAAACACTGGCCCTGGTATAAGGATGCACACGCCTCCTCCGCCCCTCATCTGTCCCTTCTGCCCCTGACCGAGACATTCTTGAGCAATTTGGCAACTCGATATTCTCAATGCAGAAGTATAGTTTCCATCTCATCAATCGTCCAATGCCTTTTAAACTCTTGCGGATCCAGGTCATTGCTGATCAGCCAGAAAATTAGCATTAACCTTATCCTGACTTTATTGCCTTTTGACTTACATTTCCTCATCCAGATGATTAAACAGCACCTCCCGAAACGAATCCAAGCATGCGCGGAATTCGCCAGGGGAATACAACGCCGGCTCTCCGCGAAACCTCTTTATCAATGCCGAGAGCCGATCCAATCCTGGTCGACAACCGTCCGTTCAGCAGGAGCCTTCCGCAGGGTTTTCGCGGGGAGACAAGGCTTCCTATCGCCCTTCAGGGACTCACCTTCATGTATCTGATTGTGTGAGTTGATATGCTTCTCCCCTTTTTTGAACGCATCCATCCTTTCAGCCAATAGTGGAAAGTACATTTTCTTCAAAAAAAGTCAATAACGCCCGCAGAAGGAATGTAAATAGCCCACAAACCTCTTCGATAGTGTGGTGCATAGTAAGATCTGCAAATCAGCCATATTATTGACGTTAGGCGCAGGTCAGGGTGCCGAAACGGAGGTACGCAACGTGTTACAAAATATTGCGCCATGCTCATGAATGATGTCACTGTTGTGAACTTGCCGTCTGCACGCTTTAGGAAGTATATCGAATTATTAACGCCGGCCATTTATCAGAGAATTTAGAAGAAAAAAATTGGATACAGACCTGATACAGATCATCAACTGTGGTGAAAAAATAAATAAATAGATATCAGTAAACAATCGTGGCAATTCGTCGTTGAAATGGCAAAGGGGTTTTCCCCAATAGTATTATTAATGAACTGTCGCACATTCTTCTCTGAAACGTTCATGATAAAGCTTCATCGTTCTCTGAGGCTGAAAAATCAATACAAGATTAGCGGGGGAGACCCTCAAATTACCCCAGAGAAAAAATGCCTCACGTTGCCATAGATTTTCTGCTCACGAGCGGTAAGAGGCTTTTGTTCTGACATGACTGGAAATGGTCTTGGTGTGCTGTTTTTTTGTCTGCGCTAAATATATCCTGTTACTTGAGTAGGTCCGTTGAATGGTGTAATTTACTTCTTGTCATGCTGTGCTGTGGTGAAGGCCACAACATCTGGGAAGAACGGAGAGGCTTACCAAAGAACGCGGAGACTGACGTCAGCTGAAATTACATATCAGGATTCAAAACCCCTAACAACGTAAGCGATATTAGGCCTTTGATCTCCAAGAAGTCAAATACGGATTCAGTATAGGCGAATCGAACAGAAGGTAATACATAATGCATTCTAAAAATCACAAAATAACGAAAATACTACGGAAAAAATGCCACGCGAGTCGATCCTCTCCTGGAGACGATCATTCTGCTTTGAAGGCGCAAAACAACCGAATCCGTCTGAACATCCTTCCGTTCTTCCCCTCATCCTCATTATCACTCAATCCCACTAATTCCTCTTCAACCTCGTCATCGCTAATATCGCTTTCCTCCTGCAGTGCATCGTCAGAATCGTATTCCCCGAGTGCTTCCATCTGTATCCTGGTTAATTTTAGTTCTCGTTTCGGGGCCTTCCACCGCAGCTTGGATTCTACTGCGTCCCTAAAAGGAAGATATGATTGGACGCTCCTATAAAAAGTCCAAGGTGTGAGCGACCGGTTAGCCACACAAACCACAGGGGCACTTACGTTCTATATTTTTCTAATAAGTTATCGAATTTAGCCCTCTCTTGGCGAATGAACTTCGCCTTTTCGGGTGACTCAAAATCAGCATCTGCCCATCCATTCATTATCATGAGCTCATCCCACATGGCTTCTTTACAAGCCATGATACCTGTGTCATTAATTCGATGAGCAAGGTGGTCTGCAAAGTAACTTTGTTCCATCGAACTCACATGAAAGCACCCTATAAAGGTGGATCGCCGCGGTTTCTTCATAACCTAGGATAAGCTTGACCCGTTTTGCAATATCATCCGGCATTCCATCCGAGGCGATATCTTTGAGGATCGTCTCCGGCCCCATTGGAGCAAGCCAAGGCTTGGATTTCCCGTCCAGGGGCGCGCTCACGGTACCTTGCTTTGCCCTTTTCTCTCCACCATCCGATGCGGGTGTTCGCTTCCTTCTTCGGGGCTTCCTTGCTGGCATATATCGACAAATAGGAGGTGACGTCAATGTTTTCTTGAAATGGATGTTCAAGAGACTGGCGATCAGCGATGTGGGTTGCAAGTTGATGAATCGTCTCTCATATACGGCAAAGTAGAGACGTTCCAATAACCGATCATCTGGATTGGATGCGGTGATTGGAGCTGAAACCAGTTGAGATGGCGGACGATGAGAAAGAGAAGGGTGAGATGAATGTGCAGGAGGAGGAGAAGGTGACTGTGGAGCGTCAGAGAAACTAGCGCTGATGGCAGAAAAGGCGGTATCTCTACGTGCAGGAAAGTCAAATATATTTTGACTTGGTTCATAAGGCGAAGGTGGTATAGCACTTGGATTTGAGGATGATTGCGAGCTGAAACTCTGCGTCCTAGCAAGCGCATCGGATGCATTCTGGCTTCCTTTGGATTCGGTGTCATGCGAGCCTTGCGAACCGGTCGAAGACAGAGGTAGCGAAGATGATGACGGAGGGGTGTGCACGCCTGAGGAAGGAAACTCGAGATGTGTCGGGGAGAAGGGATTCGTGAAGCTGAGGTTATTCGAGGGATGGTTTGGCGCATCAGGTGAGGATGTATATTCGGCTGGAGAAAGCAATGGAGGCGGGGGAAGAGGCTTGTTTTTTCTATGTCTTTTGGGTTTCCTTGGAGGGGGTGGGGGTACGTGAGGAAACAATATATCTGTAAAATTACACCAGACAATTTGAGTGAAGAACGAAAGACACATAGCAGCTGTCTAAATACCTTCTTCGATGACTTCAACTACTCCACCTGGTTTAAGAACTCGAGCGATCTCTTCGAAAATGAGGTCCCACTGTTCGCAAAGCATGTGCTGTGAGCATAATGTTACAAGAGAAACGTGTGGAACGGACCTTATCCTCGGGTACCGCCTTCCCGATCTGTTTTATGTGGACATAGTCAAAATACTCGTCTGGAAAGGGCATAGGTGGCTTCAGGCTAACGGAAAAAAGCAACTTTAGTTCAAAATTCTGTTTCTCTGATATGGACTAACGCACAAGTTTCCCCTGACCCACTGAACCCGCTTGGCGAGATCCGGTTTGATGGCGGAAACGTTCGCCTGAAGTGGGAGGCAATCAAAGCCAACAAAACGGCATTCCTGTTTCAAATTGTCAGTCGTGGATGCAGACCAAAAGGCATGACGCGACATACCGGCCATTCTGGAGCAACTGCCATGATCCAAGCTACGTGAAGAACAATTATAGTTAGTGACTAATTGGTCACGCCAGGTCTGCGGCACTTACAACCACTTCCGCTATCATTATGGTATAGTAAGTGAATGCTTTCAGCGAATCGAGTTATGAGATCACATACCATCCAATATCAAGAACCATTCGTGGCTTTGGACGTACTTTGTAATCAAGGAGCCTAATTGTGAGCGAGTTAGTTGAGATAGCTAGCACCGATAAGCCATTAAACTAACGATAGGCTTCCGTTTACTGCATTCAAAAGGGTGTTGTCGATGACATCTCTATTGGCGACATTCCCGTCAGTTCACCTCCAAATTTTCAAGTCAAATATCCCTCACAAGTCTAAAGCCTCTCGATCCACAGCCAATGGGTAAGGGACTGCGTTTGGTGGAAGATCATGATGCCTCCTGCCGTTCCTCTTCCACGCAAACGGTCCTCTACAATTCGGACCTCCTCTCTGGTACTTTTGAATGGACTGAAGTAGTTGCTGGTTGGCTATCTTGGGATTGGAGGACAGCTTGAGTCCACATGGAAGGGGTGGACTTGGCAGCGATGTGCTGGCCTCTTGCGAGTTTCCTTGATTGGCATTCTTGGGTAATGAAGAAAACGTGGTGGTTCCACTGCCGCTTGAGGGTGATATGGACGGCGGGGATGAAGTTAATGGTGAATGGGCTTGACCAGAGGAATGAACTGGATTCAAAGGTGATGCTGGCGACGCGGATCGACGTCCAGACATCGATGTTACTGCCGAAGAAGGGGTAGGAGTGTTCGATCCAGGACTATTACTGCCCTTAGACCCGGTCAGACGTTCGATAGCAAAGCTCGATCGCCGTCGCAGGTGATCCATATTTGATTGCCCCTTAGACAAGGTTGCGGAGAAATTGACCGGTGACAACCTATTGTTGTTGATACCGGCTTCAGAGGTCGAGAAGTCACTAGCCGTATTGAGCAGCACCGAGTCTTTCCGACTAGCGCCACTTGACGATCCCGATCTTCGCGAGTCGATTGAACCAGCCGACCTCGTAGTTATACTATCCGGGGAAAGTGATGCACTGTTCAGAGCCGATTTGCGGCCTAGAGATAATGCGATTTGTGGCCTTGGAGAATATAATTTTGCTTCGCTATAGACAAACCTCGTAAGCGAGCTTAGCCCACTGAGTTCGTCTGAACGAGCACTGGTGATGGATTGAGGAATCGTCGCAGGAAAACACTTTGCACTTGCACGGGAAAAGAAGCTGTCAACCATGCTACACGGAAGCGGATTCTATGGACAACGCTCCCACCCAAAGGAGCGGAAGTCAGGAGAGTAATATCAAATCGCCGCGTGCTATTCAGTTCCCGAGGTCGCGAAATGACAGCAGCTCGCGGAACTACGTGGAGGGTTATCACGTGTCTTGAAGAGATAGTGTAAGCTGTTAGATCGCGAGGAGCGGTTTGGTGATAGTACTTGATGAATGCGAGGGATGTTAAAAGGATGTGCTGCTCAGTTTAATAGGTTGAGCAAGCGAGACACTGACAAAGGCATTAGTTTTCTCACATGTGCGCCAACACCCGATCCCCTTCATGCTTGCTTTGGCCAAGACTTTTTTGATGAGCCACTTGATGACCGAGTCTGGTACTTTTGATGTACCTGCCCTGGCTGCTGGAGCCACCCCTTGTATAATCACATTTTTGGCCATAATTTCTCACCCTGGACGCCATCTTTGACCACAAAACTCACCAAATCTCGTTGCAGAGCTTAATTATCCAGCCCAATTGGTAAAAATATAACCAAAAGTTCCCTTATTAGGAGGCTAAAGACGCTTTGTGCGTTTCTATTTCTGTTGAAAGACGCCCCAGCGATTGTGACCAAAAATGGGGATTTATTGATGTAACCAGCTTCTTTGACACCCCTCAATGCAAAAACATCAAATCCTATGTTGAGTTAACATACTCTTTGGGGTTTCATGCATGGAATTACCTTGGAGTAAGATGCGTCATGCCTAGATGGGTAGAAACGGATGTCATCACGTGCTTGGTTTCAATTAGAACCAAAGGGGTGGCGTCGCAGTTGCCCCTAAGAACCACCAACCGACTTGACTATAACTGAACACTATGGCTTCTGCCAATCCTCTCAAGAACATCGTCACCTCCATTGTCGATGACGCACCTCCTCAGGACAAGGCCGATGAATCCGCATTGCTATCTCCAGCAGATGAAGAGGCAAAGGCGAAGTTGGAGAAGCAGCTTGCACACAGACCGGATAGATCTGAGCTAGTCGAGAAGAACATTCTCAAGAGTGAGTTGAATATAGCTACGGGTATTGAAGTGCCGCTAATTCTACTCAAGACTCCAACGCAGCACCTGCTTTACAGGCTGCACAGGCAAATTTGGAAAGGGCCAGACTTGAAGTAACTATACCCTTAACGTACTTTTACACGCTTCTCTGATTGCTCTTGGGATTCCCATTCAGGACAAACTTGATCATGCTCTCCAGCAGAGACCAGATAGATCTGAACTAGTCGATAAGAATATTCTCAAGAGTGAGTCGAACATACCAAGTATCCGGCTAGTGAACAGGAGCTAAATCGCGATGCCTCAAGACACCAACGCAGCACCCGCTCTACAGGCGGTACAGGCAAATCTGGAGAGAGCTCGACTCGAAGTAATCGTGATTCATGACATAGTTTTTTGCTCCTCTAACTGATTTTGGTCTTTTCAATCAGGACAAGCTCGATCATGCTCTGCAACAGAGGCCTAATCCAGAGGAGCTGATCCGCGAAGGAATTCTTCAAAGTGAGTGCATCAGTGTATATAGATTATCAATATGACATTTATTCAACTGATTCACAGATGATGAGACTCCCAGTGCATGAATCAGTAACTATCCAATGTTGCCTGTTCCCACTCAATTTCTGTTGTCCTTACGAAAGCCATGTATATTGCTCGAACAAGCGAAAGGGAAATGAATACCATATATGTAAACACTGACAGATCCCCCTTGCGTCATCTTGTTCTAATTGAGGAGTCACCAACCTATTTGGGGATCATCCATTCGTTGGTAACTTGCCACCCACAATCATGGCGACTACTCTACTTGATCTGCTCCGACAAAGTACAATACTAGATATCGATGCAAACGAAGAAAGCGGTAAGTGGGCTTCACCACTCTCAGACGTGAATACCGATTGTTTTCGAATCAAGTCACCAAACTGCATGGTCCTTTCCAGGACATGACCTCAAACCAAGCGATAGTATTGAACGAGTTGAAAAAACCTCAGCACCAAGAAATTATTAGCCAGAGTGTCATCCAAGCAGTCGCGGATGTTGATTCTGGGGCAGCAAAACAGGAGGAAGTGTCCCAATTGGCTGTTGATTGGATGGCGAGTAAATGCCCCCCGACTATCGAGCCTGGCTCATGGAAAAATCCCCGGTGTTATTCCATAGACCGTCAAGCTCGGTCTTCGTGTTCTTCCCCATCTACATGTTGAAGGTCATGTTCACGCCCAGACATTACCATCACTCGCATATGATACAGCAGCTACAGTGGCACATGCGCTCCAACTCGTGAACTTATATTCCAGATCTGGGATCGCTTCATCCCGGGTCTGCATCAAGATTCCATCAACGCTAGAAGGTCTCCGAGCTTGTAAAATCTTACAACGGGATCACAACGTCCGCACACTAGCGACCACTGTATTCAGCATTGAGCAGGCGTTAGCCGCTGCCGAAGATGCCAAGTGCATCTATGCAGCTCCTTACTTGAATCCTCTGCGGGTTCACTTCGTGAAGGGCACCCATATCGCATATGAAAACCCTGTAAAGGAGATGCCAGGATTAAAAGTGACAGCGCAGATCCAACGCGAATACAGAAAGAGAAAGTTATCCACCCAGCTCATGGCCGCAAGGTCAGTAAACCCTTTCATTATATGAAGACCCTCGGCCCGATCAAATGACGTGTCTTGTAGTTTGGTTACAGCAGAAGAAGCCCTATCAACATCTGGAGTTGATCGTGTCACCCTGTCCCCTGCTGTCCTTGATCTTCTTGCTAATATCCGCGAACCATTTGACCCCAAATTCATCCGCATTCATGCAGATGCAATAGAGGCATGCTCCCCTACGTATCAAGAAGCTGATGCGGACTTCAGTGATGTGCACATTTCACTCGAAGAACCGGCATCTGATCTAAGGGCTGCCTTGGAGCGGGAATATGTCAAACAATTGATGGACGAGGCCTTATTCCATTTCAAGAACGCAGAGGAAGAGTTGTTAATCCTGGCACGGAAGTCAATGGGAAAACAGTAACTGTCATGAAGTATTCAATATACATTGCGTCATTAGGATGCTGATAGGCTGTCGTCGAAAGAATATGTACCAAATAAATGAAACCACATGTACAGCGTCATGAACAATAGCAATAATAAGCCAACCCATGTAATGAAAAGAAAGGAGGAAAGGAATGCACTTCTAAGCGGGAGTTATTTTCTTGCTGAAAAAGGTGAGCTTTGTCTGGACTCTATCTTCAACTTTGCGGAAAGGCCTACTGCAATCCGCAAGCTCATCAAAATCCAGGATGGTACCAGGCTTCTTGGTTTGATAATCCACCCGTGTGTGAAGTTTAAGTAAGGCGTCTTTGGCAAGAGTCTGTTTCATGCCAAGTCCCTTATCATCAACTATGAGAGAAATCAGTGAACAAGGTCTTGACTATACTCCGGCAAACTCACCAATCCAGCCGTGCAGCTTCAAAAGCCCTTGTTTGATAATATCCAATGTTGAGTCACGTCGATTCTTCCCTTGCTCTTCAGGACTGTCGTCTAATCCTGTGAGTGCCACACCAAGGATGTCGGCATTGTATGTAAGATCCTGATAATTCAATTCGTCTGAGGCCACAAACGATACATAGGCCTGATTGTATGGTGTTCCATGCTCTCCACTGTAGATAATGGAGACAATCAGAGAAAATGATGGGAATTTCATGAATGTGTCCTGGATAGCGAAGTTGATTTCAGGTTTGACAGGTCCACCAACGAGTTACCAATGAGCTTACCTCTTTCATCTCATCAAAGATGACTGCACCGCCAAGCAATCCGACAGCTATCCAACGAGATAAGCGAGTGCTGCAATCATCAGAACCTCTTGGAATGGTTTTGAGGAGAGCAAGCCTGTCTTTTGCACAGAAATTCTGCGTAGCATTAATGACTATTTTGCATATTTCAAGTTCCTGATAAAACAAAACGTTCAGTAATTTCATTTCGTGATTGTTCGGTAAAACTCACATATTGATACTGCCGTCTGCGACTGACTCCTTTCAAGCAACCAAGAATGGCTCGCAAGGTGTTCGCAATCATAGAACTTGGTATACAGGTATGTGAATCCATGGAAACAAGCAAAAGTGCCAACAGAATGTTAGGAATATCGGCCGCGTAAACTTGCTTCACGCTGTTGAAATGCCCATAAGCCGCTGTATTCATGAATATCAACTGGCAACTTTACCTGGCAAACGCGTTGATGACTTCAAACAATCTGACTACCCGCTCAGCTCTTTCTCTTGAGGTAAACCATTTGGGTTCCTCGTCAGGATTATCTCCAGGAGGAAGCAAATGCAACCGATCTTGCTTTGCACCTAATCCTACTAATAGCCTTCGAACTGTCGAATAATCCAGCTGAATCTGTTTGGCTGAATGGTTCCCCAACGTGAGCAGGTTCCTAATACATGTCACAGATGCGCTGCTGACGGAAGCCGTCGAATTAAGCACAGCTATGGAGTTCCAATCTCATGAGGACTTCAGCTAGGCCTAATAACCATGAAACTAACCTAAGTCAAGAAGCCAATCGAATATTGCGTCTGGAATTTCTTCTACTCCGTTGAGAATGCCTGCTTGAAGCAATGAGGCGAGGAGGGTGTAACCTGGAAGAATCATGAGTGAACTGCGACACCGTTAATCGTAAGCAAACTTACGTTGGTCTTTAGCCGCTTTCCTGATGATGGCGAAATGTCCTTTCCCGGTATCGACTTCAGGGAAAGTCAAAAACATCCTTCCCTCCGCATCCGGTGGCTGTGCTGAGGATCGCTCCCAGAACTGAGCGGACCAGAAGTTGTCGATTGCTTGCGCTATCTGCTCGTCAATTTTGAGATCACTCTGAATAATGCCTGTGACTTTTGCCTTTTGTTCAGCAAAGTCGGGATCAGAATTGCCAGGTTTTGAATCCATAGGAGGGTCAACACTATTGGATAACGACGCGGATCCACCACTTTCCTCACGAGGATTGTTGAGAGGATATTTTTTCTCCGACACCTTCTTTTCTTTCAGTAAACCAGCGAGAACGTCATTTTGAAGGGTTTTCGAGTTTCGTGACGAGTTGACCCCCACTGTTGGTTTAGGAAGAGCGTATACATCTGCATGAAGCCTCTGCCTCTGGACCTCGGTGAGCTTTGGTATGACGACTTCGACAGTGCCACTCGTGCGTAAACCGGTGGCTTTGACGTTTACTGGACGTGTTTTGCAGGAAGGACTGGTTAATGGTGACGAGGTAATCAGGCTATTCTGTGCTCGCTTGATATGCCTGACACAAGCTCGATATCAGTGCATGATGATGGTATCAGTTTGAGTTAACTTACGAAGCAAGAGCTGATTCCCCGACTTTCGCTTTTCCTTTGTTAGGTACTTTTGAGGCTTCGAGTAAGTCAATGGTGTCGGGCAGGTCGTCCTCGTCCTCGTCATCATCCTGTATCATATTAACTCTTGCCATCGCTCGTTTCGCTTGCTTGACGGAGTCCAGAGATTCAGCGTCGCTGATGTCATCGTCTGCATCGGTAGGGAAGCTTGCTCCCTTGGCGGAACCTACGGCGGAGGATGACTCTGCAATAGCGGTATGACGAGATGGTGTTACTGGAAGTATAGCTGACTGAATAGAAGATTGAGCGCGGGAGAGACTTGGGCGCTTGCTTTGGGCTTCGGGTTCCAACTCAATCAGTTGACTTGTTTCGATTTCCGAAGGTGTACGCGAGCTAGCTCGTTTGTGTACGGCAGATAAAGGTGTTTTTGACCCTCGTGATGATGTCGACCTTGACGAAGAGCGAGATGGAGTGTGGCTAAAATCTGTTTCATGGGTTTTGACAAAGCTTCTATCCATGGGTAACAGATCCATTTCATCCTCCCCTTCACTGCTTGGAATTACTTGAGGCGAAGTCGGTTGAAGTGACTTATGATTGGTGTTGAGAGACATGCGAGGTCGTTTGGCTGAAGGTAGAGGGGAATCGAGAGATGATTCTGTTGCAGATCGCTTTGAGGATGGGGCTGGAGAGGGTTCCGTTGGTGATGATAAGAAATCCTGGACTAGGGTCGCTGAATTGTTTTCCAGTTCCGTATCAACCTCAATTTTTATACGAGATGGTTTGATTGGCGAGCTGCGTTTTTCGACTTTTATTTTGTTCGGCGGTCTTTCTGTGACAGGAATCTCTTGAATTTCATCATCACTTGAAATGACTATTGGGCTGTCGGCAGACCCTTTCGGAATGGTATGTTGACGCTTGGGGTTTTGAGGACTTGTAAGCTGAGAAGACGCGTTAGATTGCGTGCGTTTGCGACTGGATTTACTCGCAAGTGATGGTACTGAAGTAGCTGAAGGGAGGTTGAGTGTGTGGTTATAACCAACAACATAGACACTGACCTGTTGGTTTAACGCGTTGAGTTTGTCCTTTTGTCACGCGCGTTGCATCTGACATGTCCACGCTAGGCGAAGAGTCTGAAGAGATCTCAATCACATCTACAGGATCAGAGAATCTTTCAACACCATTTCGTGAAGAGGAAATGGGCGAGCGCGTCATTTTCTGTTTTGACGGGCCGGATGGAGAAGAATGAGATGGTTGAGACAACTTGGAGCTCGGAGAGGAAAGAGGGAAATAGTCAGTAATGACGGCCTTTTTCCTCATTTTCAAGGTGATGGGGAACGCGGTTGTATTGATGATGAAGAGGTAGTCCAGGATTAAAGGGACCACAAATATGTACAAATATCTACACTTCTAGCGTAAAAAAGGATTTTGGCTTGTTCAACATGATTGGCACAATTTTCCGTCGCAATGGCATCCTTCAACATGTCCGAGGAAAATCATCAAAATCATCCTCAGAATGGCTGAGTCGTCAATCACGGGATCCATTCGTAAAACAACGAAATGAGGCATCAGGCGGATATCGCGCACGCTCTGCTTTCAAGTTAATGGAACTGGACGACAGATTCAAGTTTCTATCAACTGCTCATAATGGAGAAGGGCTCGTTGTTGTGGACCTTGGTGGAGCACCTGGGGGATGGTCACAGGTTGTTGCTCGGAGATTAAACCATACCGACTCCACCTTGTCCAATGCAAGCAGTGATCCCCTATCAAACAATGTTGAAGTTAGGGAATCAAAAGTAGTCGATCAGGACACCAGAGGTACCTGCCCATCTACCATCATCGCGGTGGATCTGCTTCCAATAAAGCCAATCCCAGGTGTCCATGTAATCCAGGGCGACTTTTTATCCACTTCAACTCGCGACAATATCGCCAAATTCATCCCCTCCCACAAGAAGCGCGTTGATGTCGTTCTCTCTGATATGGCACCCAACATATCCGGAAATCGTTTCAGGGACATTGACTTATCCCTGGAGCTGTGCTCGTCTGCGTTTCAGTTCGCGCAAGAATGGCTGATATCGACGAAGGAGACTGGTAATAGAAGGAGCGGTAGCTTGATGTAAGTGCAGTCCCGGACGTATTCGGTTGTGGAATGCCCGCTCACCTCTGCTGTCGGCCCTAAAGCATGAAGTATTTCGAACACCCCGAACTTCAAAAGTTTCGACAAGAAGAGCTTGTCCCTTCCTTTCATTACGTCTCGCACTACAAGCCCAAGTCAAGTCGGAGTGAATCAAGCGAAGGGTTCTTTGTCTGCACTGGCTTCAAAGGGCACCATTGAACGACAACAGTTCTTGGGACACCTGGCGGATACATTCAACCAGTAATATTATACTATCCAAGGCCTTGATGGCGGAAAATAATTATACCGGGTTTACACTCACAAACTGCTTTCTACACATCACATATATGTATATGTAACCTTCAATTTAACTCACAATGCGATGATACTACCATATTTGGGGCTTTGCATCAAGGATTCCATGTTCTGCGGGTTTCAAGCGGTTCTATTGCTTCTAAGACATGCAACTTGAAGCGTGACGGTTCAAGTGCCCACTTGTGCACAGGGAAATATCCTTTGAGCGATTTTACAAGGTATTTGATGATGATATAGCAGCTACAAAAATCGACATATCAGCTTCTTTCCGACAAAGACTAATCTTCTAGCCAACTTACTCTTCTTTCAACTAGCGAGTGATTTCAGGTTCGAATGGTTTGGCTTATCTCAGCGTGTTGTTTTGTTCGATCCGGACTCTCGTCGACAAATATCGGTAAGAGACATAGCCGGTTGTTAGAAGTTCAAGTGTTCTCAATTCCCAACCAACCAACCCCAATTATAGCTAAGCAATCATGGCACCTTCTTCAACTTCAGACTATGGAAAGACAAAGATCTCGGAGGACGTCAAAGGACGGTATGAAAGAACTCTGCAAAGACTTAATGCGATCCAGCAGCAACTTCAAGTAAAACCCAAGGGAACTAAGTTGTTCGGGAAAGTCTGCATAATTACGGGAGTAGCATCTCCGAAAGGAATAGGGTAAATAATTCTGACCTTTTTCAGTTATCGAGACTAATTGTCGCCACCCGTAGACGGGCTAGTGCGTTTGCGTTCGCACACGAAGGTGAATGGTTCCTTCGCCATGTCTTGGGCACTGACTGATGCGGGATGAGCAATTAGGAGCGAGGCACCTGTACCTACTTGATTTTGCGGGTGAAAATCTTCCCGAACTAAAGAAATCTCTAGAGAGTGCCTACCCTTCTACAAAGGTCGGTGTGCGGCTTGTATTCTTTTGAACAATACTAAAAGACGTGGCAGGTAACAACGATCCAAGGAGACGCTGCGGATGATAGTACTATATCTGGGCTTTGCAAACGAGCTATTGACGAAGAGGGACGACTGGACGTATTTTTCGCCAATGC